>JBAIZL010000003.1:149474087-149604087 GCA_036971475.1 Prosapia bicincta | reverse complement strand
GTAAATTTAATTCCCCTCAAATACAAATACAGATTTACCCTAAATCAATACAAACGAACGTTAACCCCGTACGAAGAACGAGTACTCTGTTAGTAGTGAATAAAAGTTTGCTTGCTCTATAGTCACTCGAACGCGAATGCCTTGAGGGTTTGATTTATATTTAATGTAAATAATTTCTAGCATCATAATCCCCTTTAAAATAATAAAGCTATTACATTCCTAGGTTTTATTATAAATATTTTCTAGTAACACAGTTCCCCTTAAAGTCATAACAATATTACATTTGTAGGTTTTATTATAAATATTTTCTAGTACCACAGTTACCCTTAAAGTCATAACAATATTACATTTTTAGGTTTTATTATAAATATTTTCTAGTAACACAGTTCCCCTTAAAGTCATAACAATATTACATTTTTAGGTTTTATTATAAATATTTTCTAGTAACACAGTTCCTCTTAAAGTCATAACAATATTACATTTGTAGGTTTTATTATAAATATTTTCTAGTAACACAGTTGCCCTTAAAGTCATAACAATATTACATTTGTAGGTTTTATTATAAATATTTTCTAGTAACACAGTTCCCCTTAAAGTCATAACAATATTACATTTTTAGGTTTTATTATAAATATTTTCTAGTAACACAGTTCCCCTTAAAGTCATAACAATATTACATTTTTAGGTTTTATTATAAATATTTTCTAGTAACACAGTTCCCCTTAAAGTCATAACAATATTACATTTGTAGGTTTTATTATAAATATTTTCTAGTAACAAAGTTCCCCTTAAGGTCATAACAATATTACATTTTTAGGTTTTAATATAAATTGTTTCTAGTAACACAGTTCCCCTTAAAGTCATAACAATATTATATTTTTAGGTTTTATTATAAATATTTTCTAGTAACACAGTTCCCCTTAAAGTCATAACAATATTACATTTGTAGGTTTTATTATAAATATTTTTTAGTAACACAGTTCCCCTTAAGGTCATAACAATATTACATTTTTAGGTTTTATTATAAATATTTTCTAGTAACACAGTTCCCCTTAAAGTCATAACAATATTACATTTGTAGGTTTTATTATAAATATTTTCTAGTAACACAGTTCCCCTTAAAGTCTTAACAATATTACATTTGTAGGTTTTATTATAAATATTTTCTAGTAACACAGTTCCCCTTAAAGTCATAACAATATTACATTTGTAGGTTTTATTATAAATATTTTCTAGTACCACAGTTACCCTTAAAGTCATAACAATATTACATTTTTAGGTTTTATTATAAATATTTTCTAGTAACACAGTTCCCCTTAAAGTCATAACAATATTACATTTTTAGGTTTTATTATAAATATTTTCTAGTAACACAGTTCCTCTTAAAGTCATAACAATATTACATTTGTAGGTTTTATTATAAATATTTTCTAGTAACATAGTTCCCTTTAAAGTCATAACAATATTACATTTTTAGGTTTTATTATAAATATTTTCTAGTAACACAGTTCCCCTTAAAGTCATAACAATATTACATTTTTAGGTTTTATTATAAATATTTTCTAGTAACACAGTTCCCCTTAAGGTCATAACAATATTACATTTTTAGATTTTATTATAAATTGTTTCTAGTGACACAGTTCCCCTTAAAGTCATAACAATATTACATTTTTAGGTTTTACTCTAAATATTTTCTAGTAACACAGTTCCCCTTAAAGTCATAACAATATTACATTTTTAGGTTTTATTATAAATATTTTCTAGTAACACAGTTCCCCTTAAAGTCATAACAATATTACATTTGTAGGTTTTATTATAAATATTTTCTAGTAACACAGTTCCCCTTAGGTCATAACAATAATACATTTTTAGTTTTTATTATAAATTGTTTCTAGTGACACAGTTCCCCTTAAAGTCATAACAATATTACATTTGTAAGTTTTATTATAAATATTTTCTAGTAACACAGTTCCTCTTAAAGTCATAACAATATTACATTTTTAGGTTTTATTATGGTTTCAAACTGTTTAACAAATATTTTTGAATGTGGATTTTTAAAACAACCCAGAACATTTTATCACTATAAAGCTGTAACATAATATCACTTTAGCTATTCTATTTTTTCCTATGGTTATGATAAGAACATCAGCCACTTAAACAAATATTCCTCATGACCCATTTTATTATCCTAGGACCGTAATTTTAGGATGTATGATTTCGCTTTTCGTGGATTCACCGGATATCTCCATTGGTCCCGTGAAGAAGGCCACCCGCCAACGTCGGAGGTTTTTATCAGCTACTGTCTTCAAAATACTACTGGAGGACAAAGCCAGAGGAGAAAGACACTACTAACGGTTACATCTCCAACTTTGAGAACATGTACCTCCGTCACTGGTTCAGTTGGGCTCTAGAAGAGAGATGCCATATATTTAGCCAGCACTAATACCACCATTTAGAGACTTTAACCATAAAAAGACCCGACCTTAGCGCAAAAAACGCTACAGTCCTAAAATACCTTACCCTATACACCTCTGCTACCTGCAACATGCTAAACTCCTTCATCCTATTTCATTATTTTCCTTCCGACCAAAAACCACTAAAGTAATTCTCCTTTCGGTACAAAAATCTTAGCCTGCTCCTGTCTTGTGGTCAATTTTAACGCCGAAGTCTAAAAAACACCTCGAATCCGTCCAGTAAAAACCACTGAGATTCATTTCGAAATCGCCTGGTTTTGTTTCCAGTGGCATTACTTGTCAAGCTGCTAGCCTTGTGGAATTAGTCTGTTCCTTCAAACTGTATAAAACATCTTGAATCAGTTCTACTGATTAACTTTTAAACACCTGGAATTGAATGTTAATTTTTAAATACGTCGGTTAATGTGTAAAGATATTTGCCAGTAATGTTTGTTTTGTCTAATTAATGACGAGGAACGCTTCTTTAAGTATGTGCATTTAGCCTACACAACGCCTAAGGGTGCGAACAGCACCAGTTGGTCGCGTTAGAGTGTAGGTGGAGATGGATGCCACTAGTTCAGTCGCGGTCGATGTCAGCACATAGTGAGGAGGTAACCTGCGCTGCTTATCCAAGCTCAAACTGCTCTAAGTGATGTGTTCTCTGCTATGAGTGCATATACTGTTCGCGATGTGATTCGATAAAAAGGTAGTGACGTCATGTCTGCGGCTGCTAAGTGGTGGATGATAGATAAGCAACCTAATTAGCTATTTCCAGTGCAACCAATAAACAAGAATAGAAGTAGCTTAAGGAGGCCTCCCCCTTTTTACTGAACTTTTAGGATGACATCCGAGACATTCACTTATCTACTTGAAAATATTGCTCCTCAGTTGAACATCTGTGTTTCTCACCACAACTTTTATCGTACTCCGATTTTATTCCAGGAAAAACTACCTCACTATCGATGTTGAATGTCGAATTTCCCTCGCACGGTGCGATGTGGCGTGGGAGGGACGGGACGACCTTGAACGGACCAGTCACAGTGGAGCAGCCTGCTAGACCACGCGGTAATCGTCAGTGTAAAATCAAATGGTTTGTTTTCAAAAAGCAACGATCTAAGCTTTTAGAGGGCATCACGATATATCTTCACATCGACTAACCCGTTATGTTCAGCTTTGTATGTTACATTGTGTTTGATTTACATGGATGTCGACATCGACGAGACCGCATCCCACTTGTTTTGTTCGCACCCTATTGTTGTCAGATTTGAAGCTAAGAGAGGTGAGGGTCATAACCCTCCTTTTCTGAATGTTTTTATTACAAAACTTATGAAATTATTTATAGATATTTTTTATATTTATTTGGGTTTTGTTATTGCTATTCTTGTTCAACTTTTATTATTTATTTTTCATCTTTAACTCAAAATTAGACGCACCCTTGAACTAAATGCTGGATAGGAGTGGTGTTTTTTACTCAGTACTTAAAAATCTAAATTATTCTGATTTGTTTAAAAAAAACGACAATCTAAAACCACATAATTTAATTTAAGTTTTACTCGTAGTATTTTAGAAAAAATATAGGTCTACCTCCCACCACCGTATCGAGAGTCACTTTATTTGGACTGAGTTCCCCTCTTCCCAAAATCCTGGCAACTTGCCTCTTATTGGGATGAAAGAGGTTTAGTAAGTCGTTGTACATCCCGACGTAAAAACTATGACTGACATGTATAAACTATAATGAAAATGAACTGAGATGGTGGAAAATCCTAGTTTGGAAATAATTAAATCCTCTTACCGGCAAAGAAAGAGATAAACCTATGTTTTATATTTACAGGTTAAGAAAATGTTACTACCGAGTAAAATATTGTGGACTATAAGTAATAAACAGCCCAGATATTAGCAATTTAAAAATACAAGTAAAAAAACCATCTTCTAAGAGAATATTTTCTTCAAAATCATAATTGATACTCATTTCTTAGTTGATAACTATATTCTAGACATTAAGGGACGATTTATTTTCACATTTATTAATATTATATTTAGTTTCACAAGTAGGAACCATTTTTTAATTTTTTTTAGTTGGCTTGCTAATATAAAAATCTCGTAAATATTTGAATCTTTTAATAACAATGAAACATCATTTGCTCATTTAAAAACTTTCGGAAGACAAATGCTCTTCTAAAAATCTTTTAGTTTGAATGTTATAATAAGAAAACCACGTTTTTCTGCGAAATGGAAATTGTAGAAGGTTAACGGTTTCAAAAAACACGGAATTAATTGGAGAGAACTAAGTACATTAAATGAGCCATACGATTGCCACATTTTAGGATCTACATACTAGTTAAACATGATACAGTAATTGTAAAGTTGAAAAATGTATGTTAGTACTATATAAATTCCTTCTATTATCTCACTCTCTCTCTCTCTCTCTCTCTCTCTCTCTACCCTTTATATATATATATATATATATATATATATATATATATATATATATATATATACATTTGTACAAATTTTCAATCGTTAATGAAATACGTTTTTATTAATCCAATCAAGTTTAAATACACTTTTTTAACCTATAAAGGATGACAATTGATGTTAATACCGTTTTTTCAAATGTGTATTAAATTATTAAATTGTAAAAATTTGGAGGAGTCTATCCAGATTCGAACTGTGAGTCTTCATGTTCAAAGTCTGGCGTGCTTTAGCACGGCGGCGCCAACTTTTCAATACTTAGTAATGAATTTTCAAAGACGTATATTATATATTTCCTCAATTTAGGTGTCGTCGAAACCTCCATTGTACAACCTTAGAGCTTTCAACGTCCAAAGGGGTAGGTTATACCTCCCTAAGACCAAGTCCATAGTCTGGGGTTCCGGCCCTTGGGTAAGGCCAACCAAAAGTGGATAAAGGTCCGATTGGACTACCTAGATCGAACAAATCAGACGGGGCATCGAGGTACTGAAACCTGATAGTTTGGAAGGTTCTACTGGCCCGAGTAGTTCTAGAAGAGCGTCCGGACAACAACTGGGTGAGTTCGTCTCGTCCCAGTTGCGGGCCGATGACCAGTCAAGACCTTACAGAAGGGTCGAAAGACTCCCACATACTGATACCAAGGGTCGTGACACCAAGCCCCCCCCCCCCCGCCTTGGGCCTGACACTAGTCACCCGAACGGGAGTTACGAGTTTGAGGTTGGATTCATAGGGGCAGTGGTCTCATTATCTGGAAAGTAGAATTCCCAACAGTAACTCTAACAAATGTGTTCTTTGGCAAGGGAGATAAGAGCCGAGAGGCCAGGTGCTCCTTGCTACACTCTTCTGTCTTTGGCAAGGGAGATAAGAGCCGAGAGGCTGGGTGCTCCTTGCTACACTCTTCTGTCTTTGGCAAGGGAGATAAGAGCCGAGAGGCTGGGTGCTCCTTGCTACACTCTTCTGTCTTTGGCAAGGGAGATAAGAGCCGAGAGGCCAGGTGCTCCTTGCTACACTCTTCTGTCTTTGGCAAGGGAGATAAGAGCCGAGAGGCCAGGTGCTCCTTGCTACACTCTTCTGTCTTTGGCAAGGGAGATAAGAGCCGAGAGGCTGGGTGCTCCTTGCTACACTCTTCTCTCTTTGGCAAGGGAGATAAGAGCCGAGAGGCTGGGTGCTCCTTGCTACACTCTTCTGTCTTTGGCAAGGGAGATAAGAGCCGAGAGGCTGGGTGCTCCTTGCTACACTCTTCTGTCTTTGGCAAGGGAGATAAGAGCCGAGAGGCTGGGTGCTCCTTGCTACACTCTTCTGCCTTTGGCAAGGGAGATAAGAGCCGAGAGGCTGGGTGCTCCTTGCTACACTCTTCACTTTTCAACATCTTTCTTTCTTCAAAACATTTTCTCACAGCACAACTGCAAACTGTACAACCTTAGACTATTGGCATGGTTACCACAAAACATCATAAATAATGCTCTAGGGTTAAAAATGAATAGAACGAATGAAATAAACAAAAAAAAAATTGGACTAACGGTATCAAACCTTGCTTCACAAACGAAAAGTGAACAGAAACTACAAGACAATATGAACAACAAAAAAAAGCATATAAATAGTAATAAAGAAAATAATAGTCCAACACCATACATAGAAAGGAAAATGGAAAATTGTGAGGAAATTCGCTTTCTATTTTGCCACTTAATATTGTGCTTCTGCCATATGTGTCATATGTATATACATATTTATACTACTTGTAATTACAAAATTTAAAAAAACTAAAATGAAATTTGTTTTTGTTGATTCAAGTAGAAATTGACTTTTAAAATAAATGTTTTATGTTACTTGTTTGGATTAGACAATATGATAACCGAAATAAACCACCTGATCCTGAAGGAGATGAAGATGAAGATTCTACCAAATTATATAAAAGATCTATCCTATAAATCTAAATGCGACATACATCGCTACACGCTGTTCAGCCGCATTACACTTAGATGTATTATTCATTTTGAATACATTGTGTTTTGAATTTGCACGTTGAATAACAACCTTACTCTTTTAAAATCAGTGCCTATTTAAGGAACAATAAACGTAAAAAGCATTTAATATATGCTATCTAAGATAATTTTAAACTGGGTATTGGGTTACAAGGTATTATGAGGAATCCGAAAGTATTAATAAAATCTAAAACCATTTTACACTGCGTACTTGTTAATTTTACCAAATCAAACTGTTTAAACTCTGTAGAGGTACATATTTATCGACAATCACTGCAAAAGTGAATATACGATTAATACTAGTTGCACAAGTTATAGAAGAGGGGAATTTCATTTTTCAGGCTCGAAATGATCCTGAGATGAATCCACTTGGGAATTTGATTGCTGCGTTTAATGATAAATGTATTTCCTTCATTGAAAGATATTCCCCCTTTATCCTGTTGTCTGAATTAGATAATTAATTATATCTTGAGAAGAAGACACTATAAATAGAGAGGAGTAGATAAGTTGTCAACTCAATAAAAGAGGTATTTTGATTCTGTATTTCTGTCTGCTCCCTTTTTAAGGATACCATCAACAAGCTTGTAAGCAAACTTATTATATCTTCTTAATTGATTCCATCTTTCCGTGAACTACTAGCTTTTGGCTAAAAACACTCTGTAAATATGTTACACTTGCCTATAGTAGCACTTTTACGAGTATAATTGTTGACGACGGCCGTTTCGGGAGATGTGGCCCATTGTCAACTCAGACCGTAATTGGTATCATAGTTCTTGACACTCATAAACAAAAACACCCAATCAAACTTCGTCGAACATCTCATATCCACAAGCCAGAACTATACAAGCATTACATCTAACCTACAAATTCTTCACAAACAAAACAAAAACAACAAACGATACACAATAAAACAATATGAGGTATACAAACATTTCAAACTACACCCTACACACATACTCAACACCCAACTACATTATAACTCACATACATTTTTTTACATCATAGCCCACAATATTCACCAAAAACACCTACATTAACAGAAAAATAACAGAATATATAAATCTAATGTCCAGACTATAACAACTTATAGCCTTTATTAGCCAAAAAGAAAAACAACGGAATATATAAAATCGAATGTCTAGACTGTAAAAATTTATATATTGGCAAGGCAGAAAAAAAGGGTATATATAAAATTGGATGTCTAGACTGTCACAATTTATATATTGGTCAAACAGAAAAACAACGGAATATATAAAATCGAATGTCCAGACTGTCACAATTTATATATTGGCAAGGCAAAAAAAAGGGTATATATAAAATTGGATGTCTAGACTGTCACAATTTATATATTGGTCAAACAGAAAAACAACGGAATATATAAAATCGAATGTCCAGACTGTCATAATTTATATATTGGCAAGGCAGAAAAAAAGGGTATATATAAAATTGGATGTCTAGACTGTTACAATATATATATATATTGTTATATCATTGTTTTTTTTTCTGAAAATGCTTATACTTATTTTTTTGACATTTGAATAATATATAAAGTAAAACTATTCTTTTATTTAAAATAATTGTATTAATTTACTACATTACAAGACAACTTATCACCATATATATATATATATATATATATATATATATATATATACATATCGCAATATGTATTCTTGTGTATTAATAAAGAACTAAGTCAAAATACAAATACAAGAATTATAATTGAATTTACAATTCATTATTAACTGAATTTTCCGTTTTTGAAATAAATTTAAGTTCTTTGTTAAGGCAGCATTACAATTATTAACTGATATCATGTCAATATATATATTACTTATTATAATAATAAGAAGTAATAATAATATAATAAATATATTAAATTGTAATATAGTAAAATACCAAAAAATATGTAAACAAATTATAAAATATAAACAAATATGGAACTGAACCTCAAAAAATACATTCACTTCTATTTAACTCAAAATACAACCCTCTAAGGTTATAGATATAAATATCGCAATATGTATGCTTGTGTATTAATATAGTGCTAAGTCAAAATACAAATACAAGAGTTATAATTGAATTTACAATTCATGAATTGTTATGAATTGTAAATTCAATTATAATTCTTGTATTTGTATTTTGACTTAGTTCTTTACATATATATATTTATTTATATATATACTTATATAATTTTTTATTACATTTTATTTAAAATATTATGAATAATAAAAAATTAATAAACAATCCTTTAATTTGAATATCCTCGGTTGTTTTGATATATATATATGTGTGTGTGTGTGTGTGTATGTGTGTGTGTGTGTGTGTGTGTGTGTGTGTGTGTGTGTGTGTGTGTGTGTGTGTGTGTGTGTGTGTGTGTGTGTGTGTGTATGTGTGTGTGTATGTGTTGTGTGTGTGTGTGTGTGTGTGTGTGTGTGTGTGTGTGTGTGTGTGTGTGTGTGTGTGTGTGTGTGTGTGTGTGTGTGTGTGTGTGTGTGTGTGTGTGTGTGTGTGTGTGTGTGTGTGTGTGTGTGTGTGTGTGTGTGTGTGTGTGTGTGTGTGTGTGTGTGTATACATTTAATAAAATATGGTAGTTCGTTTTTTTGTTATACAAAAATTGTTTTTGATTTATACATTTTTGAAGGCTTTTCTATAATTAATGTATTAGTAACTTCAAGAAAAATAGGTGGTCAAAAACAATTTTTTTAAATATAATCATACAAATTAATAAAGTAATTTGTTTATTGGTGCTCATACTTCTATATAGTTTTAGCTGTAACATCAATCACCGTGTAAACAGTTTGGTGTTTTTATTACGCTTAGATGTATTCAATAAATAATTTGTTTTCAATTTTATCTTTATAAATTTGTAATCTTTTACAAATTCATATTTGTAAAAAATTACAAATATGAATTCATATTTGTATTCTTTGTTTATTATTTTAATTGATTTTATATTTTCTTTTTCAAAACAAAAAATGTAATATTTTTATTTTCAATAATAAAAGTAAAAATGTATTGATTGTGTAGCCAATTTTGATGTGTATGTGTTCGGTTTTATATAAACGTGTAGATTTTCTTCATAACTTTTTTTTATTTATCTTCTTTGTTTGTCTTAAATACTATTGACTACAATCTTCGTAGTTTGTATTTTATACACCATTTCTATAACGCATATTATTTTCAACTTTTACTGTTTATTATATTTTTAATTTCATCATCAGTTTCGAAAGTAATTTGTATATGTTTTTTTTAATAATCTTGTAATTTTATTTATTTATTTTCCTGTGAATGTAAATGTTGTCCAATTGTATTCGTATGTATTTTTCGAAAGGTTATTGTTGATTGTTTGGATTTTCCAAATATGTTAATATTTAATTTATTTGCAGTTTTTATTTTATGTTCATTTTCTAATAAAACGTATTTTATATTTTTCTCTTGTATTTGATCATTTATGAATTGATTATGAGCATTGGTATTTTAAGCATTCTATATAACGAATTGTACAGTGTTGCCATTTTTTCAAAGTTTATTTGATTTTTCTGTTGATTTTCTGTAAATATTACATTCAATTATTTTTATTGTTTCTAGTAATCCTAATAACTGAATAATTTAGTTTATTGTTTCATTCGAATTTATGAGTAATTTTTTTATTTTTATGTATATAATTTAAACAACGTAATATTTTGTCAACATTTAAACCGTCACATATAATCCATCATCTACATATCAAAACCAATTTCTATTTTACGTTGATCATATCTTTTTATAGTTTTATGTATTTCAATGTATATATTATGTAAGAGTATTTCTAATAATGTGCTTGACATTTGAGAGCCCATTGTCAAACCATCTTCTTATTTACAAATTTTATTATTATATATAAAAGTTAATAACGATTTCATATAATTTTTAATATATTTAATATTTTTTATAATAATGTTTTACCTTTTTCATACGTATTTATATCATTTGTTGTTATTTAGTGTGTTTTTAATGTAGGTATATAAATGGATAAGGATTCCAGAGACAAATATCAAAATGACAAAAAACATATATACCAAAAACATCGTATAAATTGTTCATTAATATATATAATAATAATTGTATAATTGACAATCGTACAATTCCAAAGTTAAATTGACTAATTAAATTAATAAAATCCTACCTAACTCTTTCTGCAATAAAAGTGAAAGACATTCTCGTTTATCTTGCGTGGTCATAAAAATAAGTTGAAAATTTTTAAAGAAATGAATCTCGCTTAAGGATTTAATATTTGCGAGGAGAATGTAGGAATTAAGTCATAAAAATTGAATTATTAGGTGCATAATTTCTACTATAACGACGTTATAAGAGGTTTGAGGTGATCGCCAAAGAAATGAACGGCTAAAAAATCTATAAATCTGAGTTCCTGCATTAGATAGATATTAATTTTTTTTATTTGTTTCAAATATTTTTTTAAAGTTTTTCATTTTTTCAGATATTTATTTAAAAGTAAATATTTTATTCAGATACAGGGAGGCGAAATAATTACATTAAATCCTTAAAAATCAAGTAAATTGACAAAAATAAGTATATCAATTTATAATATAGTATAAGTATAATAATATGTAACTGAACAAGAAACAGTAGATTTAAAACAATAGACTACACAAAAATTTTTTGTACTTTAATTTATAAATTCTTTTTTTTGTTAAAAACCGTACAGTTATAAGAGGTTTTCGAGACTCATTAGACGAGTATACAAACAAAACTCTCTTACACACACATACGCACACACGTAAAAAACCACGCTTCCATGCTCACACACACACACAAACACACACACACGCGTGCGCGCGTGTATATTGTGGATATATAGATTAGTATATATAAATATATATATATATATATATATATATATATATATATATATATATATATATATATATATATATATATATATATATATACACACACATGTGTGTGTGTGAATGTGAATGGGTGTTTGATGTGTGTGTGTGTGTGTGTGTGTGTGTGTGTGTGTGTGTGTGTGTGTGTGTGTGAGTGTATGTGTGTGTGTGTGTGTGTGTGTGTGTGTGTGTGTGTGTGTGTGTGTGTGTGTGTGTGTGTGTGTGTGTGTGGTGTGTGTGTGTGTGTGTGTTTGTGTGTGTTTGTTTGTGTGTGTGTGTTTGTGTGTGTGTGTGTGTGTGTGTGTGTGTGTGTGTGTGTGTGTGTGTGTGTGTGTGTGTGTGTGTGTGTGTGTGTGTGTGTGTGTGTGTGTGTGTGTGTGTGTGTGTGTGTGTGTGTGTGTGTGTGTGTGTGTGTGTGTGTGTGTGTGTGTGTGTGTGTGTGTGTGTGTGTGTGTGTTGTGTGTGTGTTGTGTGTGTGTGTGTGTGTGTGTGTGTGTGTGTGTGTGTGTGTGTGTGGTGTGTGTGTGTGTGTGTGTGTGTGTGTGTGTGTGTGTGTGTGTGTGTGTGTGTGTGTGTGTGTGTGTGTGTGTGTGTGTGTGTGTGTGTGTGTGTATGCATGTGTGTAGGCGTGTGTGTACACATGTATGTGTACGTGTGTATGTATAAAACTATCCTACTATGTATAACTGAAAGCATATTGAAGGGGGTGTGAGATATATTTTTCTTCCAAAGCAAAGTTAGAAAGATGTTGAATAAAAAGAGTGATTAATTTATCATCTATTTAAATTATGGGCAGTAATTACTATATAATTTAATATAAACCAATAATTGTATTTCAAAATGCATTCCAAATTTAAAGAGCACTCAATTGACATTAACGTTAAGTGCATGTAGAAGTTGCAGGTCTACTTTAAAGCATCAGGTGTAAGGCTTGGAAAAAGTAACAAAGGCTTAAAACCAAACGTTTAAATTTTTTTTCACAAAAAACAATTCTACAAACAAATATTAATATACAAGTTTCTTTGGATATTTCTATACCACTGTTTATTTATACAGCAAAAAATGTATATTTAAAGGTTATTTTGAACGTTTATGTGCTGATTCTATAAATAATGAATTGCGTTCCTGAGTAATAGTAGATTTTGATGGATTGAAACTCAATAGCAGTTGAATACTTCATTTAAATGATAAAAATCCTAAATCAATTACTTTAAAAGCTTTCAATAGAATCTTCATAAATTATTTCCATTTAGCTCTAAGCCTTTTTAAAAGATACAAAAACGAATCATGTTGAAATTTATATTAATGAAGTGTGAATGTTGAATGAATAAATTCCATTATTTAATAAAAGACTCATTTCTTGAACAAAGAATCGTTTTAGGGTCGGTTTACTTAAAGAAGGCTAAAATAAATAACACAGTCGGCAAGAACAGCTTGTAAAGATTTTTTATTAAATGAACAACCAAGAATGATTAGTAATACATAATGTATGAAATCATTTTCTTCTAATGAGGATGAAATTGAAAATATGTGTTATGTCCTTTAAACAGTCGACGAGTACATGTCCGCGTTTTAGTGGTATAAATGTACAGAAAGACCACATTAATTGGTTTAGGATGTGAGAGAACCTACAACTCCTTTAAACAGTGGACGAGTGCATGTCCGGGTTTTAGTGGAATAAATGTACAGAAAGGCCACATTAATTGGTTTAGGATGTGAGTGATCTTGCAACTCCTTTAAACATATATATAAACATATATTTATAAATTTAATTAGCCACTCTCATTGTCAAGAGTATATTTGGAACTAATTGTGGTGAAAAACCAAAAATATAACAAATATTTATAACCTCAATCAGGCAGCTTCATAGTCAAGAGTATACTTGGAACAAATTGTGGTGAAAAACCAAAAATCTCACAAATATTTATAACCTTAATCAGCTAGTTTCATAGTCAAGAGTATGTGGTGTGTGTGTATGTGTATTTATATATATATGTGTGTGTGTATCTGTGTGTGTATGTGTGTGTGTGTGTGTGTGTGTGTGTGTGTGTGTGTGTGTGTGTGTGTGTGTGTGTGTGTGTGTGTGTGTGAGTGTGTGTGTGTGTGTGTGTGTCTGTGTGTGTGTGTGTGTGTGTGTGTGTGTGTGTGTGTGTGTGTGTGTGTGTGTGTGTGTGTGTGTGTGTGTGTGTGTGTGTATGCATGTGTGTAGGCGTGTGTGTACACATGTATGTGTACGTGTGTATGTATAAAACTATCCTACTATGTATAACTGAAAGCATATTGAAGGGGGTGTGAGATATATTTTTCTTCCAAAGCAAAGTTAGAAAGATGTTGAATAAAAAGAGTGATTAATTTATCATCTATTTAAATTATGGGCAGTAATTACTATATAATTTAATATAAACCAATAATTGTATTTCAAAATGCATTCCAAATTTAAAGAGCACTCAATTGACATTAACGTTAAGTGCATGTAGAAGTTGCAGGTCTACTTTAAAGCATCAGGTGTAAGGCTTGGAAAAAGTAACAAAGGCTTAAAACCAAACGTTTAAATTTTTTTTCACAAAAAACAATTCTACAAACAAATATTAATATACAAGTTTCTTTGGATATTTCTATACCACTGTTTATTTATACAGCAAAAAATGTATATTTAATGGTTATTTTGAACGTTTATGTGCTGATTCTATAAATAATGAATTGCGTTCCTGAGTAATAGTAGATTTTGATGGATTGAAACTCAATAGCAGTTGAATACTTCATTTAAATGATAAAAATCCTAAATCAATTACTTTAAAAGCTTTCAATAGAATCTTCATAAATTATTTCCATTTAGCTCTAAGCCTTTTTAAAAGATACAAAAACGAATCATGTTGAAATTTATATTAATGAAGTGTGAATGTTGAATGAATAAATTCCATTATTTAATAAAAGACTCATTTCTTGAACAAAGAATCGTTTTAGGGTCGGTTTACTTAAAGAAGGCTAAAATAAATAACACAGTCGGCAAGAACAGCTTGTAAAGATTTTTTATTAAATGAACAACCAAGAATGATTAGTAATACATAATGTATGAAATCATTTTCTTCTAATGAGGATGAAATTGAAAATATGTGTTATGTCCTTTAAACAGTCGACGAGTACATGTCCGCGTTTTAGTGGTATAAATGTACAGAAAGACCACATTAATTGGTTTAGGATGTGAGAGAACCTACAACTCCTTTAAACAGTGGACGAGTGCATGTCCGGGTTTTAGTGGAATAAATGTACAGAAAGGCCACATTAATTGGTTTAGGATGTGAGTGATCTTGCAACTCCTTTAAACATATATATAAACATATATTTATAAATTTAATTAGCCACTCTCATTGTCAAGAGTATATTTGGAACTAATTGTGGTGAAAAACCAAAAATATAACAAATATTTATAACCTCAATCAGGCAGCTTCATAGTCAAGAGTATACTTGGAACAAATTGTGGTGAAAAACCAAAAATCTCACAAATATTTATAACCTTAATCAGCTAGTTTCATAGTCAAGAGTATGTGGTGTGTGTGTATGTGTATTTATATATATATGTGTGTGTGTATCTGTGTGTGTATGTGTGTGTGTGTGTGTGTGTGTGTGTGTGTGTGTGTGTGTGTGTGTGTGTGTGTGTGTGTGTGTGTGTGTGTGAGTGTGTGTGTGTGTGTGTGTGTCTGTGTGTGTGTGTGTGTGTGTGTGTGTGTGTGTGTGTGTGTGTTTGTGTGTGTGTGTGTGTGTGTGTGTGTGTGTGGGTGTGTGTGTGTGTGTGTGTGTGTGTGTGTGTGTGTGTGTGTGTGTGTGTGTGTGTGTGTGTGTGTGTGTGTGTGTGTGTGTGTGTGTGTGTGTGTGTGTGTGTGTGTGTGTGTGTGTGTGTGTGTGTGTGTGTGTGTGTGTGTGTGTGTGTGTGTGTGTATGTGTGTGTGTGTGTGTGTGTAACACGAGCCAGATACTCGAGCCAGAACCTGTACTGCTGCTTGCCAAATTATGCCAGAGAACCAGTCACTGGACTTTGATTTTAAAAACCTAACTCACTAATATTTAATCCTCTGAGTCACTATATCTCGGAGAATATTTTATTTAAAGGCATTATACAGCTTAATAACCAGATTGTAGAATTATTTAAGAAATTTGTTTAGTGAAAAATAAATTTAACTTTTAGTCGTAAGTTAGTAAAAACCATTGATTTTTATTTATATAAAATGTTTTCTAGTACAGGAATTTTAATGATTATTAAATTATATTTAGGAGTATAAAAACATTATTTTTAAATTTTATTTTAAAAATTCTCAAATTATTGAAAATATTTACTAATAATTTAACGTTACTTATTTTCTAACCACTAATACATTTAACAACTCAATAATTCAGCCTGTAATGATTTATCATGAATAAAATATATGTTAACCTCCATAAATATGCAATTGAACAAAAGTTTGTTTTAATTTCCTTCTTTTTACTTACGTGGTGCTATTTATCTTACATTATTTTTCAATAATTATTCAAATATTTTATTTCAAAATTATCATCGAATCTCCCATTTACTTTCATAAATTTTTAATTTAAATATATGTTTAAAAAATATATCTAATGTGCATTTTAATACTTTACATTTAATTGAAAAATATTTTCAAACATTCCCAAATTATCTACTCTTGTGTTACTACCAATCATAATTTATTCTACAATTATCTTCTCTGAATATATTTATTTAATTCAAATTTTAATTTTTATAGTTTTTTAACCAAGTTTTTGTATACATTTATCCACTTCAAATATAATTTACTGAATTAATTTCTATTAATCATATCTTGTCATTAAAACATTACCCATAAACAGAAATCCTTTGTATAAAATCACATAAATTTTATATAAAAAAGACATGAAATATTAACATTTGTCAAAACTAACAGACTTATAAATCTAAAACATGTTCATATATCAACTGAGAAATTATTTTTTTATTGTTATACCTTATTTCCTTTAGTAATTATAATTAAAGCCATTTTGAAAATTTGTGTTTACTATGCAAAGCTTGCATCATTGAAGTTATTTAAAAACTTTAAATCAGTTTAAATTTTCTAGTCTTTTCAGACTACTTCTCATTTAATTTAAATTTACTTTAAAATTGATAAAAATATATATTAAGAGAAAATTTTTTAATTGATTTAAAATTTTAAAATTTCTAATAAATTTATTTAATCAAATTTAAAATTTTAAAGACAACCAAAGACAGTGCTACCTTGTTTTTTTGCCAGTCCCATTCACAGGAATCCTTCCTTTTGAACCGCTCTCGGTCCGGTGTTTTGATCCTCGATCCGGCCTGTCCTTGGTCGGAGGTTGGATTTTCTCGCCCTCTCTCCTCCTTGGCTCCTCGTTCTCTCTCCGCGTAGGTCCCTTTTTTATTTGGCCGAACAGGATGTCTTCATTGACTTGATAGTTTGGTTTTAATTTGATCGTATTTTTATATAATTTTTAATAAATCTGTTGTTTATCGCTTGTTATTCTCACCTGATTTGTATGTAATAAATTTTTAAATTTTTCTAGGCTAAACTTCATTTTAATTTTAATCTTAATTTAACTATTTTTTATGTTTATTTCGGCGTTACAAAACCACTTTACGCATACTTACAATTCATTTTGCGTTCAAACTTATTTTTATCATTTACTATTCACGTTACAAAGCGCGACGCGTAATATTATAATTTGGAAAAGAGAACGCACTTTGAACACCGATGTTATTATGTTCGGTTTTAGGGAGTATGCCCCTAAACCTTACTCCAAGAAAACACGAGTTCTACATTTTGGTGTCACCATTTGCTTTTAACCGCACATTGTCTATTTAACAAAAACAGTTCAAAGAAAATTCCGAGCCCGACATCGTTCCTTCCTCCTTGTTGTTTCCAGACTGCCTCCGCCTTGGTTCTCTCAGCTCGTCTTTTGATATTGCTGACTCTGGACTTGCTGGCATCCCACATCTCTCTCTCCCTTCATGTTTATGAACAAATTATCTATTTTCATTAAAATTCCTCTAACTTTG
This sequence comes from Prosapia bicincta, assembly GCA_036971475.1. Taxonomy (NCBI): domain Eukaryota; kingdom Metazoa; phylum Arthropoda; class Insecta; order Hemiptera; family Cercopidae; genus Prosapia; species Prosapia bicincta. The sequence goes on along the minus strand of JBAIZL010000003.1, from coordinate 149,586,227 downwards.
TTTTGGTGCGATTTAACAATTTTTTTCATATCTTCAACTTCTCTCATAATTCTTCCGTTGATCAAAATGAAATGTCGATGGTGTTTCTAAGTGAAAATTGGCATTTGACATAATTAAAAACTGTCTTTGTCAGCGGGAAATTACATCGCGTATCTCTCAAAATGACTTTACTTTTAGGTTTTAGGTTGAGAAAAAACTTTTCAAACTATTTTTTTTGCAATTATTCAAAATTGAAAAATTTTAAATTTTTAACTTCTCTTATACGTTTTCACTTGTTTGGACCGTTATAGTGTGTGGGGGGGGTGATATTATTTTCTTATTTCATATTAAATAAACTCATTTTGAAAGTGATTTACTTCAACATTTAAAAATATTTTGCAAAGTTTTCAAGTATTATTTTTAAAAAATGTATTCTGTTATTGAAATTGAAAACTCTATTCTGACCTGCAAAAAGATTTATATGTTTAAGATACTTTAACTACTTATGACAACTTCCAGGTTAATACGGCAAAACACGTCATTTTGTGTACTGCATGGGTTGACCCTGTATTGTAGCTTTCTTTCGCCCTTTTGTAGTCCTGATTCATAACATTATGTAAACCATTGAAAGGAAAAGAGGTTTAAGTTAGCGCTAAAGAGTTTTGAGGAAATAAGAGGTTTGTTAGTAATTTAACAGCAAATAGCAGACATGAAAATAATTAATTATCTGTCCATATTACAGTAGTTAAAGGTTCAATATAACTACCCATATAACCCATATATTGAGTTTGATGTGTTGGATTTCACTTGTAACAAAAGATTTCTCTGGTTTCCCTTTTGTTTACAATATATAGCTCTACATGCTTCCACATGCTTGTAATCACTTGTTCTCTTGACCTTCAACTCCCTTCTTGCACTAAGCTTCCACTTCATCACTATCTCTATATCATTGCTCCTCCCACTGTACATAACCCTCTAATCAGCTGATGTCTTTATTTTGGTATTGTTTTACCCTCCATAATTAAAATAACCTGCTCTAAATCATTCACTGTTGACACAGTGCCATTGGGTATTACCTGGGCACTTTACACAAAGCCCTCATATCCGCTCTCTTTATATTATATTTAGCTTGGTTTTAGCTACAATGCACACCATATTCCTTGCAATTTGTAGCTCCGCAGTAACCAGCAAATGGTGGCTTCCCAAATCTTCTCCCACATAACAGTCCTCTACAAGACTCCATGCATTAGACGAGATTAGGGAAAGAGTCAATATACTCAATAATCTTGTGGGAGGGAGGGGTTGCTACATTGATCCCTAATTTAGTCTTCATACATTCAAAGTTACTGAACAACCCTCTCTTACTAGGATTGGACAAGAGTTTGAAGACCACCGCCTGTTTTTTGTTTCCTAAAGAGATTGAAGCTTTGACAGTTTCTGATTTTTATATGATACTTTGGCATTACAATATAAAAAACTTCTGAATGCATGCAATCTTAATTCATTCATCCTCCAATCATTTCAGCAGTTCGTCTACTTTCTTTCTAGCAAATCTAGCATTTCACTACAAAGTTGTTATTTTACTGTTTTCTTGATATTAAGATTATTGTTTGGCCTTACTTATTTCTTTTGAATTCTTCCCAGTGATATGTTACCTTTTTTACTTTTAGCTTTCTCATGATTGCCATGATTACTACAGAGTAGTGCTCCTCCAATAATTTCCTATTTTTACTGTTGTGTTATCCCGATCTTAAGATTATACTCTTGAATTTTGTAATCCATTACATCCAGCGTAACCTATTTAACTTTTACATTAGATTATGACTATCCGAACTTTAATTTATTTTGTAAATTTGTAAAACCTTACTGAGACAGGACGATTTTGATCACTCCGTGGCGATCTTTATCAGTGTCTAAATTTTCCGCTTGGAGTTGTTGTTAGGTTAAGCGGTGACGGTTTTAAAGGCAGGTTTTTGATAATATCAAAGAGTATGTGTGTTTGTATTGGCTTTGCTCGTTTAATATGTTTGTATTTTGTATTTTAGTGTGTTTGTAAATTTCATATTGTTCTTGTGAGTTGAGATGTGGCCCTTCTTTATTGATGTGTCTCTAGGTTACGGTTAATGTCTGAGTATATGTGTCCTGTTTCTTTTAGGTGATTGGATAATGCTTAGTTGGTGTTCTGTTTGTGTGGTTTTGTGTAATCCTCTACTCTCTGTTGATGGCTGTGACCTGTTTGCCCAAAGTAGAATTTGTTGCAGTTTGTGCAGTTTAATTTATATACGCCTGGTGCTTGTAGTTTATGTTTATGCTTGTTGTTGATGTTGTGATTTATTTTTTTTTAGAGTATTAGTTTTATATGCTATTTTGTATTCTGTTTTTTGAAATTTGTGTTCTACTTTATTTGATGTTCTGTTTATGTATGGTGTTGTGATGTATTTGTTTTTCCTCCCTGTAGTGCTATTTTAGTGTTTTTTTTTTAATATTCCATAACAGTTTGTCTATTTCTGTGGTGTTATATCCATTTGTGTATGCTAAATAATTAATATGGTCTAGTTCTTTGTTTATGTTGTCTGTGGTCATTGGTACTTCTTTGAGTCTGTGGAGCATAGATCTAAAGGCAGCGTGTTTGTGTTTGATAGGGTGGTTTGAGGTGTAGTGGATAAGTATGTCTGTTGTCAGTTTCTTGTATATGTTGAAGCTGTGTTTTTGTGTGTGGCTTTCTGTTATGGTGAAGTCGAGGAAGTTTAAGGATCAGTTGGTTTCAATCTCTGATGTGAACTGGAGTTTTGGGTGTATTTTATTAGTGTAGGTGAGGAGTTTTTCTTATTGTCGGGTGTTGCCTCTGTATAGTGTTATGACATTATCGACGAATCTGTGCCAGTAAATGATTTTGTGTGCATGTGTATTGTTTAGAAATAACTTGGTGATTTCTGTGTGTTGTGGGGAAATTTCACTTAGAATGCTGCTGGTATGACTTCCCATGGGTAGGCCACCTGGTTGGGAATAGACATTTGAAGATGTTTAGGATTTCGATGACTTGGGTTTTTTCTATTTTGTTCTGCATTTATTGGGTATTTAGGATGTTGAAGGTTTCGGATACGAGTATGTTGGTATTCATGTTTCTTATGTAGAGTGATAGTAGCGTTTAATTGTGCGGTATGTTTATGTCTTTTATTTTATTTATGAGGTCTGTTCCGTTTTTTATGTATGTTAATAGATTGTCTGTTTGTACGAGTTAATAGATTGTCTGTTTATTTTGTCCATGTGTTTTCCTAGTTTTTATGTGCAGGGGCATTTTGGTAGTTGTAGATGGCTCGAATATGGACATTGGGTTTGTGAATTTCAGTGAGAGCAGGGAGGGTAGGTGCTTTAGGGTGAATTTGTTTTAGGTGGTATTGCTAGTTTTTTTTATAATGTATTTTGATGTATTAATTAGTTTGTTGATGGTTCTGTGGTATTTTTTAGTTGGATCTGTATGTAGTTGTATTGTATTATTATTTATTATGTATTTATTGATTTTGTCATTTAGGCTGTTTGTATTAATAATTACTGTGGTGTTGCCTTTGTCTGCTTTGTGAGTGTGATGTTGTTTATTTGTGCTTTTTGTTTTACGATGGCAGCTATTTTAATTTCATTGTTTACGTTTTTGTTGGTTATGCTTTTGTGTTTGGTTAGGTTTTTTGTTGAAGTTAGTCATGATCTTTGGGGTCAATTTTTTGTATGGCTGTTTCAGTGTGTAGTAAAACATTTTTATTTGTTTAGTTATTTGATTTATAATGTAGTTTGTATTTTAGACCTTTGTTAATTAAATTCATTTCGTATTGTGTGAATTTTGTATTAGTAAGATTAACTGTGGGGGCTAGAAGTTTTGTGTGGATTGAGAGTATGTCGTGTTTTTTGTTTTACATAATAGTTGATTAATCTTTTTGTTGTGTTTATTTTAAATGATTATTAGTTTATTTGTTGCCCAGTTATTAGTGTCTAGTATAATTTGTAGTGTGAGTTTGTATCAAATAGTGTTGGTGAGATTTAGGTGAAGTGGGTTTAGCCTATGGTTTAGTGAGTCTTTATTTTTGTATAGAGTTTTAATGCATTGTTTATGTATGCTTTGTTTTGTCCGCATCCGAACCATCATCAACTACCAACATTCTTCTGCACAAAAACTAGCAAAACAAATGGAAAAAATAATCAGATAATCTATTAACTTGTACACTGACACATACATAAAAACCATAAAAAACAAACCTCATAAATAAAGTAAAAGACATAAACATACCACACAATTCAACACTACTATCACTTGATATAAGAAACATGTATACAAACATTCCCATATCCAAAACCCTTAACATAATTAAGACCCAATTAATGCAGAACAACATACCAGAAACCCATGTCACCGAAAACCTAAATATCCTCAAAACAACACCAAACAAAATTTATTCACCCACAACTCAAATTTCTATTGCCAACCAGATGACCTACACATGGTAAGTCCTATCAGCAGCATCCTAATTGAAATTTCCCACAACACACAGAAAACACCAAGATACTCGCAAACAATACACATGCACACAAAATTATTTATTGGCACAGTTACATCAATAATACAATAACATTATACAGAGGCAACACCCAACAATGCGAAAAACTCCTCACTTACAGTAATAAAATACACCTAAAATTCCAGTTCACCTCAGAGATCGAAACCAACCGATCCCTAAACTTCCGCGACCTCACCATAACAAAAAGCCACACACAAAAACACAGCTTCAACATATCAAGAAACCGACAACGACAGACCTCTACACCTCCAACCACCCTATCAAACACAAACACGCTGCCTTTAGATCCATGCTCCTCAGACTCAAAGAAGTACCAATGACCACAGACAACATAAACAAAGAACTAGACCATATTAGTTATTTAGCATACACAAATGGATATAACACCACAAAAATAGACAAACTGTTATGGAATATTAAAAAAAGACACTAAAATAGCACTACAGGGAGGGAAAACAAATACATCACAACACCATACATAAACAGAACATCAAATAAAGTAGAACACAAATTTCAAAAAACAGAATATAAAACAGCATATAAAACTAAAAACAAACTTAAAAAAATTTACAAACGCACAAAAACACATAGTACAAACATATTAAGCTACAAACCCAATACAAATCACACATACTCTTTGATACTATTGAGAACCTGCCTTTAAAACCGTCACTGCTTAACCCAACAACTCCAAGCGGAAACTTTAGACCCTGATGAAGTTAACCACGGAACGATTGAAAATGTTCTGTTTCAGTAAGTTTTTACAAATTTACAAAATAAATTAAAGTTCGGATGGTCATAAACTAATGTAAAAGTGATTAATTAAGATTATAGTTTGGCCCCACTTTATTTCCTTGGAAATTTTCTCAGCAAAATGTTACTTTCTTTAGTTTTAGTTTTCCGTGATTACTGCACAGTAATGCTCTAACATCAACCAGATCAGGGACCAAACTATCATTTCACATACTTGTAGGGGGAAATACTTAGCCTATCCCATGAATATGTTCAAGTCAATATTATTAAGAAGCCATATAAATTTTATTCTTTTTATCATCTTCCAAATGTAATTCTTAAGACGATCTGATGTTATCGTTTCTACAGGGGTGAAAGAGGTCGCAAACCCTTAAAAGGACTGAAGATATTCTGCCATTGTGTTTTTATAGCTTTGTTAACAGCTGGTAACAGATGGCTGCTAAGCAAGTTATCCAGGAGCAGAACAAGGATCACCTCTTAATTGTTTGAATGTAATAGACCAATTAAATATTAAGTTCCCTGAAGAATTTTAATATTCATGCAAAATAACTCTGAAGTAATTAAGAATTATTGAAGTATTAAGAATTATTACAAGTTTTAAGAATTATTGAATTATTATTATTGAAGTATTAAGAATTATTACATATATATCTAATAATTCATATAATAAATAAAAACCAGAACGATGCGTGAGTCAAGAAACCTGATTTATTAAAAATTTGGCCACGTTTCGACAACTAAATTGTCGTCGTCATTTAAGCCTGATCTCCTTCTTTGTACTATTTTCAAACCTAATAGAAACACAAGACAACTTCCCTTTTACACTTTTAATTAATTCAAGTAGACATTTAGACAGACGTTCTATGTTTGAATTCGTTAAAAATGTAGAAGAGAAGTGTCCTGTGTTTCTAGTAGGTTTGAAAATAGTACAAAGATTAGGCCTGAATGAGGACCACAATTTAGTCATCGAAAAGTTGCTAAATTTTAATAAATCAGGATTTTTTTACTCCCCCATCAACTGAGTTTTTATTTTAAAAAATTTTGTAAGTGTACACCTCATCAGTTCATATAATAGATAATCGGGAAAGTATAATTTTTGTTACATTGTCATAAAGGCAAATGAATTTACCAGACTAAAAGTAGTAATAAATAAAAGTGAAGAAGAAAAACCCGTATAAATAAATAAACCTAAAGTTTTCTAAAGTGAAATCATTTCCTTTTTATTTCAATTAGATAGAGTGTTTAATTTAAACTCAGGTTCATTCTGACATCTAACAAAAATTTTTCAAGAGCTGATCACCTAACAAAATGACCCCAAAATTTCATTCATCAGTTAAAAGGTAAGGGCTAAGCTAAATCTACTACTAGATTAAGTAAACATTGCTCCCAAAAAGTAAAATACTAGAAGTACTACCACGTAAACATTGCACGTGGAATATAAGTGAACGATAGCTACAGTGCTCCTCTTCGGCCTCAATGTTTATTTCGTCAGGTAGAAGTAGAAACCTTTTTTATAAATTATAGATATCATCAAGGTAACAGTTATAGTACTGTGTACCATTTGATTATATATCGATTGACAGTTACAGTGACAGAATTGAAGTCATATTGCTGGTGGTTTATTGTGTTAATAGCATAAAAACATGTAACATATTGTCCTTTGTCTAGCTATCTGATTCGGATATAGTAAGAGTGCCTTCTTCTGGTTATTCCAGAAAACCTGGGGTTCTAATTAATATTAGTGCATTTCTTGAAGTAATATTTGTGTAAAAAGATTTAAGATGTCTAAAAATATTTAATTTTTATGATATTAATATGACAGCAAATAAAATTGAATATTTTTCACAATATATTGTAGATTAAATGTATCCTTTTTTTCTCTAGGGTTCATAGTCACCATTTTAATATAGCTTTTCATAGATAATATGTAATAAGATTACTTCTAGTTTAGTTTGTCTTGCAGAAAATTATATGCACTTCAAACTAATATAAATATTTTACAAAATAAAATACAATTATAAAATCATTTTACAACTTCTTTTTTTTAATTAGTAGACATTTCAAGGAATAGAATAAATATATAAAGGAAAATACATAATTTTATCACAGTTTATTGAAAATATTTTTTTTTTACTCTTGTACATCTTTGATTTTAAATAAAATACTGAATTTTATTTTTCCAGCCTGTTTACTCTTGAGGTTTCAGTTAAGCAATTTTTATGTTTATTTTACACTGCGTTCAAACTTGAGATTTTTTTTCAATTTTTTTTTCATTTCAATTTAATAAAGTTCTTTATTGGAGTGTACTAAATAAAGAAATATATAATTATCCATGAAATAGTAACTATTCATAAAGCAGAAATAATGTATGCCAAACAATTACCGTAACTAATTCTTGATTATACTCTAATAGCTGGCACTAATTTAATTTCAACCAATTGTTTAACCTAATGAGAAATAATTTCAATGCATCTAATTTATTATTTGTCATATAACATGAAAGTATAATCTCTATGTAACTTGATTAGTGGATACTGTAACAGTGGATTTTAGAACTTTGTATTTGTTGCTTTGGTAATTGAAGTACTATGGTAACTAAAAATGGAGTGTAACTGAGACTGGCTGAATTTTGTGCTCATTATTTAAATATAAAAAGTAGTATTAAATTAAGATAAAAGGCTATACAAGTACTTAAAAGTGAATCCTTCTTTCTATGATTCTCAGTCTAACATAAGAATTATTAGATAAAAAGTGAGATATCTATTTGTAGATAAAGTATTCCTACCAAGCCAAGCCAACAATGGACAGCAGCAATATTTTGGTGAGATCTGATTCATTTTTTTTTTAAATTTTATATGGATTAAAAGAAATCTAAGTTGGATTATTCTAACAACAATAAGAACCACTTTAAATTCATTATGAACATTATATCTATGAATTTTTCTTAAATAATTTATTATATAGGATGAATTTTGTGTAGCTCCGTAATACTAATTTAATTAGTTGATATTTTGTTTATGTATATATTTGTATCATAAGATCTTTCTACAAGGACTTTGGATCCATTTCAATATTTAATTGATACCTTGGCATCTAGAGATTTTACTAACTGTCCTCATGAGAAAAAGACTCTTTTAGCTCCCATAATAAGTAAGCTGGCGGTTTGTAGTGTTTAGTTACAGGTCACACATATTAACCACTAACAAAAAATAGATGAAGCAACTGAACTAGCTGCAAATATTATGACAAACACATCACATGTCTTACTAGTTTGTGGTTGCCTTGCAAAGTATGAACCTAATCAAGTCTCATATAACACCTCTGTGTCCCAGTAAATACATTAATGTAATAGCAACAACAATAACTAGTGACAGTTTTGAAAACTGTCTATAAAGAAAGGGGGGTATACAGTCATCTCCAGTTATAACAAACAAGGCTGTTTCTAAACCAGAGATGACTTCTAAATATTAATTCAGAACTATATTTAGACATGATATAGTTTCAATTATGATGTTCATTACCAAAACGATTTTAAAATGATCATAGAAAACATGAAATATTGAAAACACCAAAATACTCACAAACAATACACACGCACACAAAATTATTTACTGGCACAGATGCATCGATGATATCATAACACCATACAAAGGCAACTTCCGTCAATGCAAAAAACTCCTCACCTACACTAATAAAATACTCCCAAAGCTCCACTTCACTTCAGAAATTGAAACCAACCGATCCCTAAACTTCCTCAACCTAACCATAACAAAAAGCCACCTAAAAAAACACAGTTTCAACATTTATAGGAAACCCATAACGACAGACACACTTATCCACAACACCTCAAACCACCCTATTGAACACAAACACGCTGCGTTCAGATCCATGCTCCATAGACTTAAAGAAGTCCCAATGACCACAGAAAACATAAACAAAGAACTAGACACAATTAAATATTTAGCATACACAAATAGATACAACACCACAATTATAGACAAACTATGGTACAAAATACAAAAAACACTAAAATTAACACTACAGACAGGGAAAACAGATACATCACATTACCATTCATAAACAAAACAATATAGCCCGCAAATTTCAAAAAATAGGATACAAAATAGCATACAAAACAAATAACAAGTTACAATACAAAATACAACACAACACCAACAACAAGGATAAACTACAAACACCAGGTGTATACAAACTAAACTGCGACAAATGTAACAAATTCTACATTGGACAAACAGGTCGCAGCTTTAAACAAAGAGTCGAAGAACAAACAGAACACCAACTCAACATTTTACAACCACATAAAAGATACAGGACACAAATACACAGACATTTACCATAACCTAGAAATCCTACACATCAACAAAAAAGGACCACATCTCAACACACTAGACCAATATGAAATTTACAGACACACAAAAACACAAAGTACAAACATATTAAACAAACAATCACAATACAAAACACACATACTCTTTGATACTATCAAAAACCTACCTTTAAAATCGTCCCCGCTTGACCCAACATCTCCAAGCAGAAGACACTGATGAAGATCGGCACATAGCGATCGAAAACGTTCTGTCTCAGTAAATTTTATCAAATTTACTAAATTCAAAGTTCGGATAGTCATAAACTATTGTTTAAGTGATTAATAAGATTTACCGAACGTAATGGACTATAAAGTTCAAGAATTTAAAATGAAATTTTGAAAAATGAGTAAATTAAAAACATGTAGATACACTTTTCCAATTAATCCATGGTTAACATAAAATAATTATAGACTCCATTAAAAAAGTTTTACATTACTTCTTTCAGTTCTGTATGTAATTGCACAAATCATTTCATGTTTATCATTTTAAATGATTTAAAGAAATTTCAAAAATGGCAAAAAATATTTGTGACGTAAGCATATAATTTTTCTTGTACTATACACATATTTACATCTACTACCATATTATCATATTCATCATAGTTGTTTAGTTTAACATGACAATTTTGCGAATTCTCAGGATCGATGGCAGGTCAGTTTTTTAAATTAAAACCAACTATACATCGGATCATGTGACATCTGTTTAAAGTTAGCTATTCTTGCCCAGATTCCAAATATTCCTCCATTATGTTTCACATCTCTGCTGACATTTGTTGTTTATTTGTAAGGCTTTGATGTCTTGGTGATCAGTAATACCACCAATCGTATTTTTCTTTTTATGGCTTAATGTTTAGAGATTTCTGAATCACATTGTGGCTGCTACACATCAGAAAGGAGTCACATTTAATGATTAACTATTCGAAATCTTGTTGCTGTTCATGACGAGCTAGTTCTTAATTACTTATTACACATTAAAATTACTTGCGGACAGACATTCTATTAACATAAGTTGTTAATATTAATTAAAACAACCTCTCACCACAAATTCAACAAATTTTATTTTAACCTTATGTACATTTCGACTACAATACTTTGTAGTCGAAATGTACATAAGGTTAAAATAAAATTTGTTGAATTTGTGGTGAGAGGTTGTTTTAATTAATATAAACATTTATGCCACAGTTGCTTTAAGTTGTTGTTATAAGTTGTTAAATTGTTAATTTACAATTGGAGGAAACGTTTTCGTCTCAAGACTTCGTCGGCTTTATATTTCTGCTGCTAGGATTGCTGCAGTTGTGCTTTTCGGTTCCAAGTTTTGAAAGTCATGTGTCATCTTTGTTCATTTAGGGTGTCGTTTTTTAGTGTGTTGCTATGTTTGTATATTTCATATTGTTCAAGTGTGTTTAATTTTTAGTCTTTGTTGCAGCCAAAGTGGAGGATACTCACGTTATAATACTAATAATAGTCTGTGTGTAAAAAAGTGTGTTTCCTAATAGTTATTAAAGATAGCTGCACTATATATTTACCTGAGGTTTTGCATATTACGATTATTAGCACGTTTTTAAACGAAAATGAAAAAGCATACTTGTAAGATAAGAAATGATATGAAGGATTTTAGGAAAATTCGTCAAGGGAATTTTCAATCTAAATAACTCAATGTATTCGTACGACGAATTGATATATTTATTGTATTGTTCAAGGGCATATTAATTATTTGAACAAAGATTATGCAATATGATTACAGGAACATTCACAACAGATATTTGTATTGTTAAATAGTGCAAACGTAATCAAAGGACTAAAACGTCTCATTATAATTTAGATAGGAATTAGAGATCATACCTCTAAAAATTAGCTATTAAAAAACAAATTATAACATGTCTTCTATATTAGGAGAGTATGTGGGACGATAAATAATGTTTGTTCTGGAAAAAGACCTTACAATATTAGATTTTGTCTGATAAAAAATATGTGATTTGATATATTTCGCTAAAGATATACAGATTAAACTATAGATATATATATATTACTTAACAGAGTGCATACTTTAGAACTTACATCCTGATCGTTGCATTTATGAAGCTAACCGTCTACTCAGTAGCCTGAGTTTAAATCATAATTTGTTATTTAATCACATTTACATTCTTTTATGACTGTCCAAACTTTAATGTTTTTTTTGTAAATTTGTAAAAACTTACTGAGACAAAACGTTTTTGATTGTTCCTGATGTTGAAGATCGCCACAAACCGATGGAAAACGTTTTGTTTCAGTAAGTTTTTACAAATTTACAAAAAACTTTAAGGTTCTGATAGTCATAAACTAATGTAAAAGTGATTATTTAAGTTTCCCTGAACGTAATGGACTACAAATTTCAAGAATATAATTTGTTAGTCTATATGCCAAGATGCTCCAACTTTATGTATAATCCCTCTATTTGTCCTGTTCAGAAGGCCTATGTTAAATACGAGTCCAAGTACGAAATTTTGAGCCGTCTTCAAAATTTTGTAGCTAATAATCTTATAATAAATTATATATTTTTTATTGGAAATATAACTGATTCTTTAGTCAGTAAAAATTATATTCGGGGTTTTTTAATTCGAAGAAATGTCATCATTACATATTTGAAAAAAATGATCCGTAGCTAATACATCCTCTTCAATATCTATCACAGACATCAGATACGATTGAAGAGGTCATTTTATATCAAGACGAGACAAACAAAATGTTACTAAAGAGAGAGCTACAATCTGAAGCCTCTCACCTTCTGTAAAAAAAATATGAAATGTAACTTTGTGCTAGAACTATTTCATCCCTTACTACATCAAAGAATGAAAAATTCAAGTTTTCACTAAATTTTACAAAATAATTTGTAGTACTTAAAAAAGAAACCACATAAATAATCATTTATAAAATATTGTTTCTAAATATATTTTTATAATTAATGTAATTTTACTTCAATAACCCACCGCCCTATTTTTAATACACCTTAGCAGCTAAGGATATACATTAAAAGCTTTCTAATATATGTGGTAACTTCTGCTTATAAAAATATTGCATAGTTATAAAAAGTAATCAATATAATTTCATGTTTTACAAATTTCAGGAAGCTGACGCCATACAAAACTTATCCACGAACGATGGCACTACCAACGTGCTAGAAAATAGTAAGTCAGGCTATGATCCCAACCAGATAATTAGGAAAGCACCTTACAAATGTTTACGCTGTAACTATGCAACAGAAGATGTAAGCAAGCTCCTTATACTTACAGCAAATAATTCTGGAAAAAAGTTTTACAAATGTACACAATGCAATTATTTTTCTCCTTGTCAAATTAACTTTAAAGTACCTACAGAAAAACCTTACAAATGTTTACAATGCAATTATGACACTACAAGGGAAGAAGATCTTGAAAAACATGAGTCTATTCATTGCAGAGAAACACCATACAAATGTTCGCTATGTAGTTATTCAAATGCAAGTTTATATAACTTTAAGAGACATAAGCTAATTCATTGTGGAGAAAAATCCCACAAGTGTTCGCTATGTGGGTATTCAACTGCACGTTTATATAACTTTAAGAGACATGAGCTACTTCATTCTGGAGAAAAACCACTCAAGTGTTCACAATGCAACTATTCAACCGCGCTGTTATTTAACTTAAAGAGACATACACTATGTCATTCTGAAGAAAACCCTTACAAATGTTCACACTGTGATTATGAGACAAAAACGAAAGAAAATCTTAAAAGACATATGAATCGTAATCATTCTACTTAAAAATTTAACTAGCAACTATAAAATGCAATTGTCGCTACAATAGTAAAAGGCCTTAAAAACCATCTATATTCATTCTGTACACAAATCTTGCTAATGCTTACAGTGTAATGACTTGACTGCAAGAGCAAAACATTATGATTAAAAATTTAATGCAATTTCCAATGAGTACTTATTCTGTGACAAGCTATTAAGTTTTTCTGGAGAAAAACTCTACAAATATGCAGAATGTAACTACAAGGGCATTAAATCTTACAATAGATAAGCGTACTTATTCATGCAAGAAACCTTACAAATCTTTCAAACGTATTTATTTCACTGCAAGATTTTAACACTATACAATACACGTGTATTTTCATTCCGGCGAAAAACCTTAGAAATGTTTGAACTGCGACTATTCAACTATACAGACAAGTCAGTTTATAGTACTCATGCTGCTATGTAGAGACCCATGCATATTCATTCTGTAAGAAATCTTGCTAATATTACAGTGTAATGACATGCCTGCAAGGCTACAATAAAATGATACAAAATTTAATACAATTATATTTACATAATTTTTCTTATTAGGTTGAAATTATAAAAATAGAATTCTTCTTACTTCCCACAATTTGTTAATTATTATTACCTTTTTTAAAAATATCAAGTAATTTTGTATGAAAAATTCTAAAATTTATTTTCCTTTTTTCTTACATTCAAGTATTGGTAATGGTAAAGGCCATTCCAGAAGATTTCACTCTTGTAATCTTTTATGCATACGTATACATATATATATATGAAGTTATTATATTATTTGTAAATAATTTTTTCCACCACTAAGTGATATATACATATATTAAATATGGTGATATGTTTTCTTGCAATATATTTAATAAATTAAAAATATTTCAAAAACAAGAATACTTTTATTGTGCATATATTATTCAAAGCTTTTCGCCGAAAAAATAGTACCAGCATCTTCAGGATAATAATTATCTAACAAAATATTTTTACAAAATTAAATCGTATGTACTATAAAGAATCATATGTTTATAAGTAATACACTTATGTAATTTTTTCTGTAACGTCAATGACCTTATAAATAGTTTGGTACCTCAATCTCACTTGAATTTGTTCATCAATTAATTTGTCTTTAATTTTATGCTTATAAATTTCTAATGTTTCATATATATTCATTTTTAATCCTTTATTTAATTCTTTTATTAATTTCATATTTTCTATTTCAGGAAATTCATGTACATTATTAATACAATGAGTAGCTAAATTTGATTTGTATATGTTTGGTTTGATATAAGCGTTTAAATGTTCTTTGTATCTTTCTTTTAATTTCTTTTTTGTTTGTCCTACATATAGTTTATTACAAGCTTGACATTTTATATTAATAAATAATATTTTATATTATAATAAATTACACTGGCCAACAGCTGTTTTGGTGCCGGGGTATTAAGAGCTGATTTTATATGAATTTGATGCCCTGAATTCAAATATGGCATTAGTTTTTGCCTAGGAGCTCAAATTTTTAAGATATAACATTTTAGTGAAATACACGCTACACTATTTTAAGTTAAATCAGTGGATCAAATTAAACACTCAACACGACATTTTTATTACTATATTATAATTATATTTTTATTTTTATTTTTATCATTATACAAATATTATTATATACAAAAACAGAAAAAAACGTCATCGTCTACATAGAACAATCAAACCAGGTATAGTCACTGAACACTATGGAAGCTTTTTTTCGTGACTTTCTTGAATGTAAATTAGAACAGTCCCTTTTTAAACTCCAGCAGTAATCTGCCATCATGTGTGTATCCCATCTTCCTTTGTAGCGATCCTCCATAGTTTTAATATCCTGGTGAAATCGTTCACCTTGTTCCTCACTGGTGTCGCCTAAATGTTCAGGAAAACTATCTAAGTGGCTGTGTAAATAGTGCACCTTAATGCTCATGTTACAGCCAAGTGATTTGAAACTGTTTAGCATCTCATTTACCATTTCAACATAGTTTTCAGCTTTGTGCTTGCCCAGAAAATTTTTCACAACTGCAACAAATGAAATCCATGCTTTCCGCTCAGTCTTGTTCATTGAATTTACGAAGTCAGAATCCTTAATGAGTTGTCTAGTTTGTGGTCCAACAAATATTCCTGCTTTAATTTTTTCCGTACTCAACTGATGCATTTTCATTTCTACATATGAAAAGCATGATCCGTTCTTATCAAGAGCCTTTACAAACTGCTTCATAAGGCCCAACTTGATATGTAATGGAGGAAAGATGATTTTCTCTCGCCCAACTAAGGGGTCGTTAATTATATTCTTTTCCCCAACGTACATGTTTTCTGTCTTGGGCTACTCTTTTCTAACCCAGTGGTGTGTTTTGTCTCTGCTATCCCAGAGGCACAAAAAGCAAGGATATTTGGTGTAGCCACTTTGCTGTCCAAGGAGAAAATTTACCACTTTTAAGTCCACACAAATCACCCACTGATGTTCATGATACTTTATCTTCTCCAAGACCAAAGCTATGGTGTTATATTCTTCTTTCATTTTTGTTGAGTGAACAATCTGTATTGAGCCATATTTGTTGCCATTGTGCAGAAGGACGCATTTCAAACTTCGCTTTGAGCTGTCAATAAATAGGTGCCATTCATCTCGTAAATATTGAGGAAGAGCCATTTTTTCCAATAGTCCCCTAATTTCTTGACAAAATACCAGATTGTCATCTTCAGAGAAGAAGGGTAGCAGATCCTTTTCTCTTGTGCATTAAAAAGAAATTTTTGTTTCTTCTTCCAATAAATTTTTGTCGTTCAACCTGGAAGCCAATAAATCAGATGCTTCTTTTGATAGGTTGAGATCTCTGATGAGGTCATTTAACTCGTCCTGGTTGAAACGTTGAGGGATTGACGAGATCCCCTCATAATCACTGCCACCTTCAAAAGTATCAGAAGAGTTATTAGAGGGAAAATACTCGTCCTCACATAGCTCTGGTACCTCGTTAAATGTTGGGATCGGTACTTCTTCTGAAAGAGGAACTGGACGTCTTGCTGAAGCTAAATCAGGATAAGTCCACTTGTTGCTGTTGTTTTGATTGATTCCAGTAATATTTACTAGGCAGAAATAGCAGTCATCGAAGTGATTTTGGGGTTCTCTCCAAACCATCGGTACGCCGAATTTCAGAGTTTTTCTTTTCCCGGTTGTCCACTGTCATAAATGTTCTGTACAAGTTTTACAGACCTGATGAGGTGCCCACGTTTTGTCCTGATCACCAAGCCTAACACCGAAGTATCCAAGATAAGCTTGTATGTAAGCAATAAATGTATAGCTTTAGAACTGCACAAAATACTGTTAAAACTGCACATTTTGCGTTAAACTGCACATTACAAAAACGATTATCTGAAAAAGTAGAGCTGGTAGACAAAAACTGATTTCATATTTGGATTCAGCGCCCCAAATATTACTAAAATAAGTTCTAAAATCCTAGGCACCAAAAAATAAATTTTTTTTTGTAGGCCTGTGTTATATGTAGGACAAACAAAAAAGAAATTAAAAGAAAGATACAAAGAACATTTAAACGCTTATATCAAACCAAACATATACAAATCAAATTTAGCTACTCATTGTATTAATAATGGACATGAATTTCCTGAAATAGAAAATATGAAATTAATAAAAGAATTAAATAGAGGAATAAAAATGAATATATGTGGAACATTAGAAATTTATAAGCATAAAATTAAAGACAAATTAATTTATGAACAAATTCAAGTGAGATCAAGGCACCAAACTATTTATAAGGTCATTGACGTTCTAGAAAAAATTACATAAGTGTATTACTTATAAAGATATGATTCTTTGTAGTACATTTGATTTAATTTTTGTAAAAATATTTTGTTAGATAATTATTTTCCTGTAGATGCTGGTACTATTTTATCGGCGAAAAGCTTTGAATAATATATGCAATAAAAGTATTCTTGTTTTTGAAATATTTTTAATTTATTAAATAAATATATATATATATATATATATATATATATATCACTTTCACTATATGTACTTAAACAAGAAGGGTTGTAGTAAACTGCGAGCTGTGTGGAATTTCCGTTATCACACAGTGTAGTGTACCGTTATTGTTCTATTTTCGGATTCTCTGCATTGTGGGAGTATTTTAAGTTTGTCTTGGGGTTAATTTTGTCAATGAGGTTAATTAATTTATCGTATTTTTATTTGATTTGTATTTGTTCTTTTATGATATTATTTTTATGTTTATAAATTTGTAGTTGTTCCCAGATTGTCATTTTGAGGCCTTTTTGTACTTTTTTTATTAGATGTATATTTTCTAATGTGGGGAATGGGTGTGTAGGTAAGTTTGATGTTTGATGTATGCATTGAGGTGTTCTTCATATCTGTCTTTTAACTTCTTTTTTGTTTAGCATATGTATATTTTCCACACAGCTCGCAGTCCCCAGTGCTACAATCCCCAGTCAGTGATACTCGATAATAGAGATACTATCAATCTTTGAAAGTTAACTCGCATAAATACCAAGTAAGATTCTTGTTTAAGTACATATGGTGAAAGTGATTACAAGAAAACAGTGTTGCAAAGTTATATATATATGTGTGTGTGTGTGTGTGTGTGTGTGTTTGTGTGTGTGTGTGTGTGTGTTTGTGTGTGTGTGTGTGTGTGTGTGTGTGTGTGTGTGTGTGTGTGTGTGTGTGTGTGTGTGTGTGTGTGTGTGTGTGTGTGTGTGTGTGTGTATGTGTGTGTGTGTGTGTGTGTGCTTGTGTGTAATATAATTTTATTTTATATTTATTAAACACATTTTTAAAAGTGATTTATTTCGAAATTTGGAAATATTAGGAAAGTTTTAAGTATTAATAAAAAAAAAGTAATGTATTGCGTTATTAAAATTAAATAGTGTATGTTGCATGAGTTTATCTTGTGTTGTAGCTTTCTTGTGTCCTGTAGCCCTGATCCATAACATCATATAATTAGAGATGATTAGAGGTTTTTTAGAACTTTAACTGCAAATCTCAAGTATTAAAATAAACAATTACCTACTCATATTACAGTAGTTAGAGGTTTAATATAACTACCCATATATTTGATTAATAACTTTTAATTACATACTAATTTTTGTAACTTTTTCATTTAAAACATTTGGTTTAAACCACTTTTCTTTAAAAAATGTACGAATGAAAATTTAATTAAAAGAACAAAATTTTTCAAAAGCTCAGTGTATTTTACACAAATATTAAAGAATACAAATTGTTTTTAAAGCAAGAGAAACTAGTTTTTTTTCACTTGTTTGTTTGTATAAAAACCTCAAGATGTACAACACAAAAACAGCTTCTGACTGTCTTTTGTAATAGGCATATCATCTACAGAATTTGCTTGAGTAAATTTCATGTTTGTCAAACATGCCCCGTTTTTTTTTTTTTTTTTTTTTTTTTTGCTGAGGTTACTGGCCACTATCCACAGTACAACAGTTCTAAAGGGACAAGCCAACGATTGGCCACTCTCCTTCCTATTCTAGCATGTGTAATGTAGCAAAGAACTCAATACCTTCATTCAGAGTTTCCTTGTAGAAATTCTTTTTATGGTTCATTACCATTTGTGGTTTTATATTCAAGTACCAAAGGTATTTAATCTTGTACCAAGATAATGTATCATGCACAATATTGTTTCTTCTTTTTGTGATAGTTTGTCCTAGGGTAGCTGTTGAGTACATGTTCTCCCTCCACAAAACTTTAAGTAAATAGAGGTTTTACGTTTCGATTTCACTATTGGATCTATCCAATCTCGAGGAACATTTACGATTCTACTTTTTTTAATATGACTCAATTACTCCAAAGTTTGCATCACTAGGTAATAAATAATGCCCTCTGGTCATGACTTTTAAACAATTATCATAATGCTTGTCCCTTCCTGTAGAACTGTCACTAAACATAATTACATGTTCAATATCTTCAGTATCTTTGTTCCGAAAGTGTTCTACCAAACAAGATACAATATATCTAGGAATCCATGGGAGGCTACGATTTCATTCGAAGCTTAAATGATGTATACTGAGTCACTGGACAATTCATGACATCTTACATTATAATAAACATAAATGTTACGCTTAAAATATGCAACAGAGCACATAAGAGTTGGAAGGTCTTCTGAAAGTCAAAAGTTAAAGTGTAAACCTTTGAGTAATCTTTTTTTCTGTCTTCTCTAGCTTGATTTAATTTTTCTCTAGAAAGTGCCACCTTGAGTAAATGTAATTCCTTACTGGTTTCAAGCGTTTGTTTATTCTCGAAGTCCTTACAATCAGCAGTTTGTATTCTGAAAATGTCATACTCTGAGTAAGTATGTTTATGAAATCCAAGAAATTGTAGATTCTATTCCTAATTAAAAATATAATATTTGTTGATTCCATCTTCAAGTGAGCTACTAGTTTTCACTAAACACTGACAGATCCCTGTCAGTTCTATCACTTTGAGAATTTTTTTTTGGACTATGGACAGTCCCGTCTTGTCTAAGTTATATACTCGGTCTGCTAGATATGAATGTTTGTTAAAAGCGTCTGCTTATAGGTCAAAGGAAATTGTCACATTCTCTTTATTAAAACCCAATGCCCTAAAAAAAAATGTCACACAAGGTTTGCGAATTGACAGCTGATCCCTGTGTCTTAGAAAAATGTCAGCCCAAGCCCGTCTTGCTTCTCCGTTTTTGAAAGGAGTTGTCAAACCATTTCTCTGGGCAAATAAAAATGTCATTCTTCTCAAGTCTGTCAAAGTGTGCCCAA
Source organism: Prosapia bicincta (assembly GCA_036971475.1). Classification (NCBI taxonomy): domain Eukaryota; kingdom Metazoa; phylum Arthropoda; class Insecta; order Hemiptera; family Cercopidae; genus Prosapia; species Prosapia bicincta. The sequence continues at coordinate 149,565,973 of JBAIZL010000003.1, read as the reverse complement.
AGAATTTTTGCTCCATCACTTGGAGATAAGAAACTAACTGGTTTTCGAGCTCTGCATTTAAGAATGGTTTCCTTCCAAGCCTTGCTTCTTGAACCGTTTGCATGGATGTTTGATCGAGTTTAAGATATCTCTGCAGAGTATTATGAGGTACTTGAAACCTTCTTGCGGCACCTATTACGGCAGCCTCTTTTGCTTCCACAGCTGCTATGGTACATACCATCTGAGATTTATCTTACTGATGCCTCTTTTTCTTGGATTTATAACGTTTCATAGTCCTCGGCATTCTGCAATAAACAGAAAAACACATTATTAGCACTGAAATGTATTTTATGTGTAGAAATATTTAATACAACACCTCTCTGACTTCACAGAAATTTAATATTTTATTATTATTTACAAAAATGTATATACATTTCCCAATACTTCATCTATGCGTATTCACATTTTTTTTTCATTAAAATCATTTTTAAATCTTTTTCTATTTAGTTTCTAAGGTGATTTCTTGTTGCCACACTTTTTTTAACTTCAACTTAATCTTGATACAATAAATGTGACCGAAACGACACTACAAACAATAAACATAATAAAATATTCTTATAATTATCCGTAAAGACTTTATTAGTCTCTATAATGTAGGTAAGTGCTGTTTTTCCATGAAAAATTACTGAAATAATTTCTGTTTAAAAAAAGGGGTGGTGTAATTATGGGCACCGTTTAAATGGGGGCCCATATCTACACCATGTAAGGGTGCCCATAATTACACCAATCCCTACCTAAGAAAGATGACAACTGACATATGTAACCTGTAAGCATACGTGACTAAAGTGGGCTTCAAAAAGTAGCCTAAGAGATTCCACTTTACGGATATGACTGTGAAATTATTTTCAACTAAACATAAGAACATGGAAATAAAATGATTTCACATAACTGTCAAAAGTTTGCAGTCCACACAATAACTCAATTTACACAATAACTAACGCTGCATCCACACTACTTGAAAGGATTGTTCCAACTGCTATCTTATATTAGCAAATGGCACCATCTACAGTAATTCCCGCTAGTCTTTAATACTTCCTATAGCCACTAGGGAGCGGTGCCCATATTTACACCTGTGCCAGTTTTTTACACCTTCTCCTCTAATCTTAAGACAATCACGAAGTTGTCGTTTCTACAGAGGTAAAACATGTCAAAAATCCTTAAAAGGCTGATGATATTCTGTCATTATGGTTTTATAGCACAAAGCTACTGCTGGCATTCAGATAGCTGTTAAGCAAGTTATCCAGAGGCAGAACAAATATCACCTCTTAATTATTTGAACATAATAGACCAATTAAATATTAAATTCACTGTAAAATTATAATATTTATGCAAAATAACTCTGAAGTAATTCTAAGTACTGAAAATAAAATATCTGGAAAACAGTATATGTAATAGTTCATAAAATAGAAATTGAGGATATTAAAAATTTTGTTACATTGTCATAAAGGTATACAAATTTACCAGACTAAAAGTAGTAATAAATAAAAGAGAAGAGGTAAAACCTGTATAAATAAATAAATCTAAAGTTTTGTAAACTAAAATAACTTCTATTTTATTTCAATTAGCTATAGTGTTTAAATTAAACTCAGGATCATTCTGACATCCAACAAAAATGTTTCTTCAAGAGCTGATCATAAAGCAAAATGACCCCAAAGTTTCATTCATCAGTGAAAAGGTAAGGGCTAAGCTAAAGCTACTACTAGATTGAGTAAACATTGCTCCCAAAAAGTAAAATACTAGAAGTACTACCACGTAAACATTGCATGTGGAATATAAGTGAACGATAGCTACAGTGCTCCTCTTCGGCCTCAATGTTTATTTCGTCAGGTAGAAGTAGACACTTTTTCTATACATTTTAGATCTCATCAAGGTAACTGTTGTAGTACTGGGTACCATTTGATTATATATGGGTTGACAGTTACAGTGACAGAATTGAAGTCATATTGCTGGTGGTTTATTGTGTTAATAGCATAAAAACATGTAACATATTGTCCTTTGTCTAGCTATCTGATTCGGATATAGTAAGAGTGCCTTCTTCTGGATATTCCAGAAAACCTGGGGTTCTAATTAATATTAGTGCATTTCTTGAAGTAATATTTGTGTAAAAAGATTTAAGATATCTAAAAATATTTAATTTTTATGATATTAATATGACAGCAAATAAAATTGAGTATTTTTCACAATTCATTGTAGATTAAATGTTTCCTTTTTTTCTCTAGGGTTCATAGCCACCATTTTAATATAAATTTCATAGATAATATGTAATAAGATTACTTCAAGTTTATTTTGTCTTGCAGAAAATTATATGCACTTCAAACTAATATAAATATTTTACAAAATAAAATATTATAAAATCATTTAACAACTTGTCTTTTTTTTAATTATTATCATGACTATACATTGTATGCTAAATATTTCCATTTGGTAATGAAGGTGTCGTACTTCAGTAGAAAGATAACAGAGTTGCTTCATTGTCAAAGAGTTGTTTTGGTTTGTCAACAAATGTTTTTTTAATGAGTATTTTCCTTAATGAAAATTATCTTTACAGATTTAAATAAGCAAGGTATTTTAAAACACTTGAATTATAATATTAGTTGAAATTCATAATATACTCATATTCACTTCTGTTGGGAATATTTGTATATATTCTAGTTCTTGTTTCTGCCTTCTTAACACTATAATATTTTCGTTTGTTGAGCCATTTTGAAATGACTCCATTTTCAAAACTCAAATAGCACCCTTACTTACTGTTTAGGTTTTTAAAATGGAGTCATTCAGAAACATGTCAATAAAGGAAAATATTGTAATGTTAGTGAAATCAGAAAAATGTACTTTAATATGTATAAATAAAAGTGTTACTTGTGATTGTACAAACTTCTATGTACATGCTTATGATAAATAATAACATGAAATAATAATTACCCGTATTACTTTATATTTCTTTCTTAAAAAAACAAGAAATGAAAAAAATTATGGTAAATAATTATAGTAATTAATTCTGTATTGCAATCTAGTAACTGTAGAATACTCTAGTTCTTATTAAATATTTAACATAATGAGAAATAACTTTAAGAGTTCTAATGCATTATGTATGTTGTTTAACATTTGGTTATAATCTCTATGTAACTAGATTAGTGGTTACTGTAAGCAGAAGTTGAAATAATGGAGTTTTGAACTGTTTATTTGTTGCAATGGTAACTGAATATGGAGTGTAAGAATAAGAAGGCTGGCTGAATTTTGTGCTCATAATTTTAATATAAAAATAGAAGTATAAAACTAATATAAAAGTATAATTAAAAAGTACTTAACTAAGTGAATATGTAATGGCTTACTTGCTGACACGTTTCAAAACATTCGTTTCCTTTACAAAGCTAACCCTCTACTCATGGTAGAGGGTTAGCTTCGTAGAGGGTTAGCTTCATAAAAGTATCAAATGTTTCGAAACACGTCAGCATGTAAGCCATTACGTATTCACTTAGTTAAGTACTTTTTAATTATAGTTTAAACAGTGAATTCAAGATGATTACATCAAGTAACTTTAATATAAAAGCCTAAAAAGGTATTTAAAAGTGAATCCTTATTTATGATTCTTAGTCTAACATAAATATAAATAGATAAATAGATATCTATATATAGATAAAGTATGCCTACCAAGCCAAGCCAACAATGGGCGGCAGCAATATTTGAGTGAGATCTATTAACTTTTGGTTTTTTTAAAATTTTATATTGATATTAAAAAGTGATATATTATTCTAACAACAATTAGAACAACTTTAAATTTATTATGAACATTATATCTATTTATTTTTCTTAAATAATTTATTGTATAGGGTGAATTTTGTGTAAATCCATAATACTAATTTAATTAGTTGATATTTTGTTTATATATATTTGTATCATAAGATCTTTCTACCAAGACTTTGAATCCATTTCAATATTTAATCGATACCTTGGCATGTAGAGATTTTACTAATTGTCCTCATGAGAAAAAGACTCTTTTAGCTCCCATAATAAGTAAGCTGGCGATTTGTAGTGTTTATTAATTCTGTATAATGCATAAAATTTGATAAATCAATTTAGTTAATTATAAAAACTGCTAACAAACCTTCATATAGTAAGCAATGTATCATCAATACATCTGCTTAAAGTCAGCAATTACTATAATCTAATTTAGTAAGAATAAAATTATCACTCAGTAAATTCCAATCTAATACATTAATAATAAATAAAACTACACTTTTCAACATTAAACATTCCACTATGTCTACAATATGCAATTATGAGATGTTGCGATAGGATTTTCCTGGAATCACATTCAGATTAACCACTAACAAAAAATAGGTAAAACAATTGAAATAGCTGCAAGTATTATGACAACCACACCACATGCTTTACTAGTTTGTGGTTGCTTTGCCAAGTATGAACCCAATAAAGTCTCATATAACCCCTCTTGTCCCAGTAAATACATTAAAGTATCAGCAAAGACCATAAATAGTGATAGTTTTGAAAATTATCTATAATGAACAAATGAGGCTGTTTAAAAATAGAAATGAATTTAAAATATTATTAATTCAGAACTATATTTGGACATAATATTGTTCCAAATATGATGTTCATTACCCAAATGATTTTTAAATATAAGCTGGTTTTAAAAAGTAAGTAAATTAAAAACATGTAGATACACTTTTCCAATTAGTCCGTGGTTAACATAAAATAATGATACACATTACTGCACAAATTATTTTATGTTTTTCATTTTATATAATTTAAAGAAGTATACAAAATTGTAAAAAATAAATTTGACGTGAGCATGTAACTTTTAGAGTTGCTTGTTGTAATCATCTTGAATTCACTGATTAAACTATAATTAAATGATACTTAACTAATTGAATACGAGTAGAGGCTTTGCTTTCTAAAAGGAATGATTGTTTCGAAATGCGTCAACAAATTAAACCTAATGTATTCACTCAGTTAAGTATCATTTAATTATAGTTTAATGTAATTTTTGTTTTACTGTACAAATAATTACATCTACTATCATATCATCATATTTGTGACAGTAGTTTAGTTTGACTTTGCACAATGATGCCAAATCTCTGGAAATATGAATGGTCAATTTTTAAGTTAAAACCAACTGCGGATTGGATCACATGATATCCATTTAAGGTTAGCTAAAATTATTTACAGGCTCCTTTGTACTACACCTTACTATAGGAACTGCTTATTTATACAATAACTTCTTTGCTTATTTGTTCCATTACTTTTGAGAGCCTACATAAAACAAAAATTAAAAAGGCATTGAAACTTTTTCGTTGCCACATTTCCATTCATGATTAAACCTACAATTCTCAAGTCATAAATTAACCCTAAATGAGATCTCAATTTTTGTTTTAGAATTTTCCAATAATTAAAAATCTTTCAGCTGAGTTTAATTTAACCATCTAATGTAAATTGAATAGCATGTAGTGCAAATTGTAAGAAATAAATGTGAAATATTTTTTAAAAAATAAAAGAAAAAAAATTATTCTAATACATACGAAGGCAGTGAAACTTTTTATTAACGGCATTCTCAACAGGTAGAACCTTTAAGATAAAACAGAAATAGGAATATTTCAGATTTCAGTATATTAATGTAGGAGTGACCCAAGGAAGAATTCTGGATCCAGCAATCTCTGTACTCCTATACCTGTCATATTTGAACTATAAAAGAGGTGACCATTGCAATATTTTTAGATGACCAATGTTGCTAACTTGTTTAACATTCCAAAATTTTTGCATTCATGGCTTTAAAAGACTTAGTTTCATACTTAGCAATAATTAATACAAGATCATTTTCATTCTCTGTCCTGTTATGTGTTTACATAATTGTATTATATATATTTGGATTTTTAACAATTTACTTTTAACTGTGAGCTATATAGAAGTTGGTGCATCTGTCACCAACTTGAAGCCATTACAGTTTTGTAGCTTTATGCGAATATGTACGAAGGAAAATGTTTTTCTTTTAACAACATACTTGACATTAAACTATTCTTTGAGCTTAGTATGTGAGGTTATGTTAAAACACATATTAGGATATACACATATTAGTCATTTATTGACTCATACGTTGAATATAATTAACCAGAAAAATCTGCGATGGCGAAGCATTGTTTAGAGGGAAAGCACGAATTTAAAGTAGATGATGACCCTGTTAAAAAACGTTGAGTCTAGTGAATTGGATGCAAGGGAAACTTTCTATATTATTAGGAATAAAAATAATATTGTAAATAATGAGCCAGACCCTATTCAAAATTTTATATTAAGTAATTAGCGTGACACAAGAAAATTTTATTTAACTTTTTGGTTAAAATCTTTAAATAATAATAATACTGAAATATTAATTATCTATTTTGTTTATATGAAATTATGTGTATGGTTAAGAATTTTATTTTAATTAATGAGTTAGGTATAAAATTTCTATTTGATGTATCAAGTTTAAAGTATTGTTAATAGCTGGTGTTTTGACAGGTGGGTGTGGCAATGCCCTTTGTATAAATATAGAAGTGTAACCTTACTTTCATCCTAGTTGTAAGTTAGAGTTTTGTAGTAGCAAAACTCGCTGATGATGATGATGATGATGATGATGACCTTGTCATTGAAACGAATGAGTCAATAAATGATTAATTTGTGAGTTTTGTGTATGTCTATTATTTGTTTTAACATACTCGACAGACAAGATAAAAGAAAAAGAAGAATATTTCCGAATATAATACATTAATGAAAGAGTACCCCTAGTAGTCTACTGACTCATCACTCATCTACTTCTATACTTGTGACCGCTTCAACATTTGTAGGTATCATTGCATAATTAGCAACCTGTGTTGCTAAGCCATTTAACATTCTGAAGCTCTGCATTCAACCCATTCAAGGAAAAGGTCAGATCGTTGCAAAACATTATTTGTACAGGGTATGGTGACAAGCCCACCTCGGCATGATTATTGTTGTTTTTCTTTGCTTCAAAAGAGTTTGGTTTCATTGATATGTCCCATATAACTGGCCACACGTAAGTTGGCTCATGACCTTGAAGGGGGGGAGGGCATAGGGGAAATTGCCGCACAGTTGGGGGTAGAGGGAGCAAAAGACCATTCCACTGAGATTATAATACGAGTTATAATATTTATATTACAATAATGTATATTTAACAAGGCCGCTAGAAATATTATTTTATTTGATTTGTCATTTTAAACCTAAATAAAGTTTAGAACAAATTTACTTATATCAGTTTTCTAAATGACCACAATGCCTGCAATTTCTTAGTGATGGCCTTTGATGTAACACACACTACAAAATGTTTCCCAATGTTTCTGAATAGGGCTAGCTTATAAGAGAACAACTATACAAGACTAAATGTCTGTGCTGTCTAAGGGATATCTATTACTTTTTCACATTTGCAGTATAGATAAGGATAGATATTTATTACCCATATTTTGTCCTTCAATCAGACATTTTAGAAATAATAAACGTCTCATAAGTTTTTATATCAAATGAAGTTTCCATTTCAATTTAGCTTTACTCGGTGTTAATTGGTAGCTTATGTTTGATTGTGTCAAATTAACATTTAAAAATGGAAAATCTGCAGTTGTCTAGGGTGGAAAATTTATTGGAAGAGAGGGAAAGTGTACCTGGTGATTATGAGGATTTAGTGCAACTGTCCACGTTGGTTCATAAATGAATTTAGTGATAGTGACTTTGTAAATATTGACAATATTTTCCACCACCCAAATGTTGCTGCCTAATTTTAGATCCCCTGCCAAGCCCTAGCACATCTGAGCCTGTGCCTTCACAAATTTGTCTGCCATCAACGTTACATGTAACTTTATTTTACACAGATTTTCCTAAATAATAATAGTAAAACTGAAGGGAATGACAATGAATTTTGTTGGATGAAACCTTCATAGTAGTAAAAAATATCCTGTTTACATGATTTCTAGGTTTAAACAAATATGTTTACGAACAATTAGGAGATATTTTACTGAATTAGACATTTTTATTGTTTTTGCAAAGATTAGTTTTTGGACATGATAAATGACCTAAAAATATCTTGGGTTTTGGCCTGGAAACAGATCAAGATCCCAAAATTAAACATCTGAGATCTGATAGTAACTGCAAACCTCTAACAAGGAGTAAGTTAAAAAAGATATTTGGAATTATATATAACAATGTTATTAATGAAAAAAATGAATATTCATATATATTGGGCTAAAACAAATATATTAGACATAATTTTTCAGAAACCAAGTTTATTGCTAGGTTTATAACTATATCTAGGTTTCTGCATTTTTAGAATGGATCGGTGTAAGATCCTACTAAAAAATTTAGGCCTGTAATAAGATAAATAAAAGACATACACAAGAATCACAAATTAGAGTTTGTAGTAGCAACACCCACTGATGATGATGACTTTGTTGTTGAAACTCATATGAGTAAATAAATGATTATTTTTGTGAGTCTTGTGTATGTTTTTTATTTGTCTTAACATAACCTCACAAGCTAAGCTCAAATAATAGTTGTACTGTAATAAGATATTTGGAAATAAATATTTCCTTAATTTATCAACCACAACAAAAATTATCAAAATATTTTTAAAGTTGCTTGTTGTAATCATCTTGAATTTACTGATTAAACTACAATTAAATAATAGGCCTACTTAACTAAGTGAATAAGTAAGGGTTTACTTGCTGACACGTTTTGAAACAATCGTTGATTTTACAAAGCAAAGCCTCGCAAGTGAATACATAAGGGCTTACTTGCTGACGAATTTTGAAACAATCATTTTTTTACGAAGCAAAGCCTCATTGAGGCTTTCGTGAAGCTTCGATTTATAAAAGGAACGATTAATATTATTGTATTATTATTAGTTATTATTATATTTTACATATTCACTTAGTTAAGTATCATTTAATTATAAGCAAATTTATTTATTGTAATCACCTTGAATTCACAGTTAGCATCATAAATGAAACGGTTGTTTCGAAATGCATCACTAAGTATGTTTTAAAGTATTCACTTAGTTATGGAATAATTACTTACAGTAAAATTATCCCTTGATGAGAGTCTTCTGAATATTAGATCAAGACTGTATTTTATACAACTGAACCTCAGAACACAAGCAATATTTAAAATATAAATTTATATAGTTTATGAAGTTAGCTCTGTATATTGTTCTGTGTTTACAATTTATATTGAGGAGGACAAATCATGTAGTGAATTTTTATTAAGTGATCCGGCGTTTTTGATCTTTTACATCCCTTTATGAGCAATATACAGTTTTTTTTTAATAATTGGTATGTTTCACTTTGGTTATTTGTCAAGTTTTTAAGAAAAACACTCGTGCCAACAGAACTGCATTGAAAACTAGGTTGGATATAACCAACGGACTTCAAAGAATATAAACTTTAAAAAATGAAGTTATCTGCAGGTCTTCAGAAAAAATGTTAGCAGTTATGTGAAAAGACAATAGGACGTGCGTTTATAATTATTTCCACATTTCGTGCTGACCTGAATTTTGGTAAAATTAAAAGAAGAAAAAGGGTGTGGAATAGAAAGTAAAAAAATTGGAAGTTATTATTGTTTATAATAATGGCATGTTTGGTGTTGACAAAATGGATGAACAACTCACTAGTTTTTCAATAAAGAGACAAACAAACAAACCATATAAATTCAAGTGAACAATAATAGAGGGAGCCTAAATATAAGGCAAACATTAAGCAGTGAGTGACTTTTAATTATTTTTTACTAATTTTAATTCTTGAATTTCGTAGTCCATTACGTTTGGTGAATCTTAATTAATCACTTTAACATTAGTTTATGACTATTCGAACTTTAAATTTTGTAATTTGTAAAACCTTACTAAGACAGAAGGTTTTCGATCTCTGTGTTTTCCCAATTTTAATTATAAATAATAATCAATTAACAAATAGTAAACTAAATAAGGTACAAAATAATTAATAAAAAAAAATGCACCTGTGTAATATTTAGTTCTTTATAAGTGAGAATATTTTATGCTGAGATACAGCCCAATTAATTGAAACACTGCATTATTAACAACTGTTAATTGCCTCGGAAAGCACCTAATAGATCCCTATTGGGTTTAAAGACTTCATTCTTTTTGTTACTTCCATGCATAGCCCTAATAACCACATGATAAATATGGTTCTCCATGCTACATCTCTAAATAATTTAATCATGTAAATACTTTTAGATTTAAAAGGAGTAATTTTGACTATAAACATTGGAATATGGATTCTGAACTAGAATTCATAGCAATTCTGTAACTTCATACATATAATTTCAAGACCAGTTGTTTAATCCCTTACTATTTGAATTATGTCATAACAAGAACAGCTGTCATATCATTTGATGAATTAGATCAGGTCATCTTTTTATTCTTCCACAGCCATCCAGTAAGCTGTCACAATAGCTCGATTTAGCACTTATTAAGCCATAATAAGCTTCTACTAAGCTTCTAATAAGTTGTCAGTTCCTTAATTTCACTATGGTTGTACATAATTAGTTGCCAAGGTTACCGCGGTAGTAAATACGAACGGAGTTTGAGTTGGGATTTATGGGGGCAGAGGGTATGTCCTTATAGTTCCTCCCTGCAGAATATTCAGAAGCGTAGTCGCTCAGAAACCATAAAAGACAAGATGGGTCTGCTCTATTTAGTTAAGACTACTCCATTATTAACTGGCAATTAATGTGGTATCTATTTAAGTAAACTTTCTACACATTTATACCATTAAAGTTCCTGACATTTATGCATCAACTGTTTAAATGAAATAAATATTTCATCCTCATTACAAAAAGATTTTATATTTTATACATTATTTATTACTAATCATTCTTAGTTTTTCAATTAAAAAAAGTTTCTTCGCAAATTTTTCTTGCTGACTTTTCTTCTTCAAGTGAACAGGCTCTAAAACGATTTGTTATTCAAAAATGAGTCTTTTATAAAATACCAGTATTTATTCATTAAACATTCATACTTCATTAATATAAATTTCAACAGAATTTTTTTTTAATTTTTTAAAACTCTTACATGATTTTATGGAATGTAACTTCTGCTATATAATATTTGTCAATAGTGTTTGCATAGAAAATAATATATATTGTTAGTATACAGTAATAACATGGCCACACGCATCTCTGGATTGACTTTAATGCTATCAATTTCTTTTATAAAAAAGTACTTTTTTCATTATTTAATTATTTGTTTACAACGTAGATGTATGCCGAGTAATAAATTTGTTGTTACTATTTAAACTGCATTATTTTAGTGTAAACTATTAGCTCAAGAAATTAGAGTACTACTATTAACTACTATTCACTTAGTCAAGTATTATTTAATTATACTACTAGCTCAAGCTGAAAATGAAATCAATATCAATTTATTGTTATTGTCAAGTATGAAATTTGTTACTTTGTTGCAATTTATTTTATATTTCGTTGTAAAGTTATAAACATTTTTGACCGAGTCATGAAATTTTGTTAATATTGGGAAATAGTTGTATTTTATAACTTATTACAAATAATTTTACAATTTATGATTAAATTCAGATTGTTCACCTAAATAATATTCGTGTATGCATTACTGATACGCGTATACAGTTATTGCAATAAATTGAGAATAATTTTACCTAAAAAATAGCACCATTCCGATAAATATTTAGAACAATGTAACTGTTAGATGTATTTGTTTTTTGATAGACTGAAAGAATTGGAAGTTCTGATAGGATGTATAAACTATGGCTAAAATGGTTAGCTCAATGATCATTTTTAACAGTCTATACTGATCAAAGTCATTGTAGTACGAGATTAGAATATTAAATTTTTACAAAGGACAAAGATTATATGCTCAAATTATAAATACAAAATTTGTTATTATTTCATACTTCTTTATTGGGATATTAATTTCTCCTTATAAAATTCCGATTATATTACTATTCATAGAATTATCTTTTTAATTAAGTTGTAAATTATTTAATTTTAAATTTGGTTGTTGCAATCATCTTGATTTAACTGATTAAATCAGAAGTAATTATTTGAAGAACTAAGTGAACACTATTAACTTACTTGCTGATGACTTTCGAAATCATTGTTTCACTGACAAAGCTAACTTGCTACTCAAGCTAACCCTGAGTAGAAGGTTAGATTTATCAATGAAACGACGATTTCATAACGTATCAGCAAGTGAGTTAATAATTTTCACTTAGTTCTTGAAATAAATGCTTATGACTATATTTCATTTTATTATTAAGTCACATCTATGAAGCTCGTTTGTACTAAATGGTCCAAGTAAAATACATTAAATAAGCTCTAATGAGTTAACGCCATTAATAAGAATATCGTAGGTTAGTATATTCAAAAACTTACAGTATTTATAGTGAACACATTACAAAATAATAAATGTGTATTACTGCCAACATATAATGCAGAACCTACTGTTCTAGTATGAAATCTTGATGAGTAGACACCTTTTAATGACTCCAATAGAGTTCTTGTGGCTACCCTGCATATGTACCCCATAAATATCCTCTACTATGGGATTTTGTACCCTTCTCTTAATTCTATTTTACTCTCCTTCTTGGGCGGCAATAGTCTAGCAGCACACGCTGATTGCCTTAAAACTAAAAACTTACTGCTCAGTCATGCCAAACATTCAGAAAATCTGATATTATTCCCTAAGCTCTTAATGGACAAATTTTAATAACTCTATACTTTATGAAATTATAAAGAAGACATATGGTAATACTGATTGCCGGTAATTTAATTATGTTAGTGATTAATAATGTTAAGACAAGAATTATTAACATTTGGGCATTTGTATATTTTTCCAAAATTTTAATAAATATGTACAAGGAACATTAAAGCAGAAAGAAATGAATATGAAATTGAGACACTGATGAAGATCGCCACATAACGATCGAAAACTTTTTGTCTCAGTAAGTTTTTACAAAATTTAAAGTTCGGATAGTTATAAACTGATGTTAAAGTGGTTAATTAAGTTTCAACGAATGTAATGGACAACAAAATTCAAGAGTATATAAAAGATTGTTTGGATATAGGTTATTTCAATAAGTTTTATTTACCATGATTTTCTCAGAGTACTTTTAAAAAGCCTACTCCTTAACACGTTGACTGCGGGTGGTAGGGATCCCTATCATGAGCATCTGGGGACACGTCACCATGGCCGGGTCCCTACCATCTGACCATCGGTGATTTATTGGATCAGTGTGTTTCTAGCACATGGTAGAAGTGAATTTTGCCTTTGTCGTTCCTCGGTAAGTATCTTGGTAACATTTGACACGTGTTCGATTTTGTCTCCAATCTTTTTTCATTTTGTTGTTTGATATATAGTTTTGATATGCTAATGATATGGTCACTTCGATCAACAGGGTGCAACTTGAAAGGGAAAAACCATTGCCTATAGTCACCTACAACCACTTTATGAAAGACATTGATCGTAGCGACCAGATGATGAGCTACTATCCATACATACATACTAAAACATTACGTTGATATAGAAAATTAACTGAGAAAAGACTGGAAATGGTACTGTGACAAAACTGTGCTGTGTTTGTCATTCGCGTGGTATCAAAAAACATGTTGTATGGCAGTGTGTGGAATGCGAAAGAGAGCCAGGACTATGTGTTCCAAAGTGTTTTGATAACTACCACGGTAATTAATCACAACTAATCAAGTTATTCGGGTAGGTTTGTGGGGTTATATATATATTTGACTTAGGATTATTTTTATTCATTTCTCATTCTTTAATAACAATTGTTTAGTATAAATATAGACAAAAATTACTAATGGTATCATAATACATATATGTGTTACAATGGAAAACTGACCTTCTTTAGTGCAAACCGGTGCGGACTACTTTCCCCAGATGCGCATGGTAGGTATCCCATATATAGTGATCAAATATAATAATTTGAGTTCTAATAATAATGAAAAACTCATACTACACTATACATGTATATGTTTCCAAATATCAGACATTATCACTATCGTTTTCCATAAATTAAGTATGTATTCATATAAATATAAATAGAAAGACCAATGCTTCCTGTACACTCTTTGTTGAATGTTATGTTATTTGAAAAAAAAATCAGTGGTTATTGATGTCCGTCCAGCAATTAATCGATCCCCTGTTCACTTTAAAAAATGCATTCACCTAAAGGTATTTAAAACGAAATCTAAACTAGATAGTTTCTACATATATTTGTATACAGTTGTACACCAGTCGTTTAAAATAGTATGGTTATACGTAAGAGTTCTTTGTCATAAGATTTTGTTTGTAAAATGTAGTTATGCCACTTTTAATCATTATCTATGTTAAATCACTTATTCTTATGAACAGGTTTACAGGGTCATCATATTTATTAAGCGTATGGGTAAATTAGTTGATAGAGAACAAAATATTTAACAAGACTGCCTTTAGTATTGCTGGTATTTTGCTACTGTAATATAAATATAGACAAAAATTACTAGTGGTATCATAATACGTATATGTGTTACAATGGAAAACTGACCTTCTTTAGTGCAAACCGGTGCGGACTACTTTCCCCAGATGTGCATGGTAGGGATCCCTACCATGATTTTAAAATGGTTACCACGGATATTTTATGGCTTGAATCAACATTGTATCTTCATATTTCTTCATTTCACATACATTTTGGTAAGAAAATTAGAAGAAAAAAAACTTTTAGCATTTGTCATACTATATTGGATGTATTTTAGCAGTCAACGTGTTAAGAAGGTTTTGGTATATGAGAAAAAGGTGTAGGCTTATACATGAAGGAATGCTTGTAAATAAAATGTCTTGAGATAGATAGATAGTGTATGTGTGTGTGTGAGAAAGAGAGAGAGAGAGAGACCATGAGTGCTATATATCTCTATGGACTAATGATTACAGGGAATTAACATAACAATCAACAATCTTCAGCTAGATGAACTTGTCAAAGCCATTTACAACGATTCATTATTTTCAAAACATGAAGCCAATCTCCATAAAATCAGAATATTAGTAATTTTGAACCAAGGTTAATATTTTATTAACTTCTTCTAAAGTAGTTAATTCCTCAAATGAGTTTCCTCGAGCCGTTATGATTACTCAGCAGAATAGAATCTCGGAAAGTTTATAGTGCTTACTCTACTGTCAATCAGCAGTAGTATGTTTCAAGAACAAGGAACATAGACAGTATTTGAACTATGATGAGGTGTACACTCACAAAATTTTGTTAAATAAAAATTCAAAAACTCTTTGACTCACGCATCAACCGAGTTTTTATTTATTTAACAGTATTTGAACTAGTTTATAGAGATTTAACTTTTGGTTTTATTTCAGAAGTTTAGACAAGAGGAATATCTGAAATTAATTTCTATCTGTATTCTAGTCTTGTAAGAACATAGTATTTTTAACATACACTTTTATTTAACTTGTGTGGGAATCTGTCTGTCAGTATAGTAAATTTTGTACAAAATTTAAAATTAATTTTGACCCAAAATTTTGGGTATTTGCAAATTTGTCATATAAATATAACATTGATGATAATACAATACTGCACAAAAATGCAAATTAAACTTAAGAGTATAGTGGGTAAACATATAAAGTACTTCTGCAATTCAAATCTTGTATCAATATTTACTCACTTTTTACATCCAAAAGGATTGAAATTAGTAAAATAAAAACAAATACAACAATAATTTTGTGTTATTTAGACCATTGAATTTTTTCTATACAAAAACAAAGCTTACTATATATTTCATACCTACAAAATATATGGCCTAGCTTTTTTTTATCCTTTTGATGTAAAACAGAAAAAAAATCAAATTTTTACAAAAATAAAATACACTTACATTAAAATCAAAATATTTTTCAGTGTCTACAGCTTCTGGTTTTAGTCATAGAAATTCCAGTGCCCCATGAAAACATAAAAATTTTATGAAATTTTTTTTAGTTTATTTTAAAGCGTGTTATTGAAAAGTTTTTTTAAATTTGTTGAACTTTTTTTTTAGTAAATAATGCACACAACCTCTAGCCACATATATTTTTGTGGAATATTTGGACATATGTCATGTCTCTGAGGATAGTTACTTTGTGATCGAAATCTACATAAGATTAAAATATAAATATTTTTTGTTAGAGGGTGTGTGTATTATTTATTAGTATTAAACCACATTAAATTATTCCAAGTAATTAGTGATTTTTTAAAAAACTTTTCTCAGTATATAGAGCACTATTTCTATGCCTGCATTTGGAATTGGGACAGAGTCAGCCAGTGGTGGTTTTATGCTTTTTTGTAACAAATTCTTGCACTGAATTATGGATATTTTACATTAACAGTGTTTTATTTTGGTTATTTTGTAGTTTGTTATTTAAAAAGGGTTATTAATTATAGTGAAGAATCTTTAAGGGATTGAAATTTAAATAAAAATGAGAGGTAATTATTTTTCGTTTTCTCGTAATTGATTTTAGTAAAAACATTTATACCGGACGATGCAGAAAGTCATTGGGAATATGAAAAAAATATATATAAAAACTTTTGCTAATGGCCAAAAAATTAAACATTTTGGAAAATAGCAGTTCCATCCCCTCCATGGCACACTTAAAATGTTACAAATTCTATGTTTTTAATTAATTTTTTTGATGTATCTCCCAAAAAGCTTTGAAATGTAATTCAACTTGCTCGTGACTCACAAAATTTATCAATTTTGAAAAAAAAAACACTGTAACACATCAATTCAACACGCTTTGTATGGTGTAAGTTCTAACATTTTTAGCGATAGTAATAAAAGATGTTTAAATGTTCAATACAATATTTTCAGTTTACGGAATATGATCTGTAAGTGTTTGCTTTGCCCTTTTGAGTAATTTGGTGACTTATTATTGCCCAAAAATAAGATGTGTGTGCACGTTTTATAATTCTATAAGGTTTGTGTTTTGGGAGAAACTCGGTGCCATGGTACTAATATTGTTTTGTTAGTTTTTTTGAAATTTATAATTTTTGGGAGTCAACAGCAGATTTAATTACATTTCGGGGCACTTTGCATGTTATTACATCAAAAAAATAAAGCCTACACATTAAATTAGTAAAGTTGTACGTGTGCTGTGGAGGGAAGATTTTAATTTTTGGGGTGTGAGCTAAGGTTTTTGTCGTATTCCTGATGACTTTCTGAAATATCTGGTATTATTATTTTTTTTTGCTAAAATCAATTACATCGGAATGGGAAATAAATACCAAATGAGATATCCCTGTTCATATTATGTGTTATGTCAAGATATGAAGTGCAGAAACACATTGTAGAAATCTCCATCACCTAGAACTTAAATGAATATAATATCTGATAACCTACAGAGATT
Organism: Prosapia bicincta; assembly: GCA_036971475.1. Classification (NCBI taxonomy): domain Eukaryota; kingdom Metazoa; phylum Arthropoda; class Insecta; order Hemiptera; family Cercopidae; genus Prosapia; species Prosapia bicincta. Next base: position 149,548,524 of record JBAIZL010000003.1, on the reverse strand, counting down.
AACCCTTTTAGTCCCAGAATATTTTATAAATGCTGTTTTATCTGGTAATTTTCTTGGAATTGCAACAATATGTTACACGAGATCACTTTCAACCATATGAAAATATAGTTATAAAGTATCTAATAAGAATAGGTTTGGTTGTACAAATAAATTATTTCCTAGTATGAAAGCAAAGGATTAGAGGACGATTTCAAGCACAGGAAAACAAATGAAACATAAATACACTTTACTATTTATTTAATATTGTTTAGGAAAACTTGGAGAGACATCTTATAGTGTAGAACACTTATTAGTTGCATCTAAACTTTCTATCACCCTTTTACATGGGAAACATAACCTAAACTCAGCAACATAGATAAAACACTGAAACGTAAATGTTTATTTTATTACACCAATAATAATATACCAAAGTATTGGTTACAATAGATGTTATTATCCAAATATAACTATTTGAATTCTTGAATATTGTAGTCCATTACTTTCGGTGAATATTATTAATCACTTAAACAATGCGGTATTTTATGACTATCCGACCTGACATCTCCAAACAGAAAACACTAGTGAAGATCGGCACATAGTGATTGAAAACGTTCTGTCTCAGTAAGTTTTAACAAATTTACAAAATTTAAAGTTCGGATAGTCAAAAACTATTGTTTAAGTGAATTATAATAATTTGAGTTATAATAATAATGAAAAATCATACTACTAAGTAAAACAATGAAACGTAAATGTTTCTGATTTTACTACTCCAATAATGTGTATTTCCTAAACACTTTTAAATGTTTTAAACTTGCTTATAGTAGCACTTACTTTGCTTTTTGAGGACGGCCGTTTCAGGAGATGTGTCCCTTTGTCAACTCAGACCGTAACTGATCTCAAGGTTTACGTAGGTTAGGGTGGGGGTGGGATATTTTGGTGGTGTGATTGTATTTTGTGTGTATTAGGAGTTATGATGTCAAAAAGTACATGTGAGTTGTAATGTAATTGTGTATTGAGTATGTGTGTAGGGTGTAGTTTGAAGTGCTTATATATTTCGTATTGTTCGGTTGTGTAGCGTTGGTTATTTCTGTGTTGTTTATGAAGAATTTGTAGTTTAGATGTTATGTCTATGTAGTCATGTTTTGTGGAGTTGAGATGAACGGCGAAGTTTGATTGGTAGTTATTGTTTTTAGTGCTTTTATATGTTCTTGGTAACGTGTGTAGAATGACCTTCCTGTCTGGCCTATGTAAAAACTGGGGCATGAACTGCAAGTTAGTTTGTAAACTCCAGTGGTGTTGTAACCGCCTAAAAAAAATAAACATAATAACCCAAATACAAACACACAAGATGACAATCCCATAAAATACTTATCAATACCATACAAATCATCCAAAACCCACAATCTAACCAACACATTACGAAAATACAACTACAAAATAGCTTACTCCACACACAACATTCTCAACAAAAAACTTAAACCCAACAACAAAATCAACGACATTTACAACACCACTGGAGTTTACAAACTAACTTGCAGTTCATGCCCCAGTTTTTACATAGGCCAGACAGGGAGGTCATTCTACACACGTCACAAAGAACATATAAAACCACTAAAAAACAATAACTACCAATCAAACTTCGCCGATCGTCTCAACTCCACAAACATGACTACATAGACATAACATCTAACCTACAAATTCTTCATAAACAACACAGAAATAACCAACGCTACACAACCGAACAATACGAAATATATAAGCACTTCAAACTACACCCTACACACATACTCAATACACAATCACATTACAACTCACACGCACTTTTTGACATCATAACTCCTAATACACACAAAATACAACCACACCACCAAAATATCCCACCCCCACCCTAACCTACGTAAACCTTGAGATCAGTTACGGTCTGAGTTGACAAAGGGATACATTTCCCGAAACGGCCGTCCTCAAAAAGCAAAGTAAGTGCTACTATAGCCAATTTTAAAACATTTAAAAGTGTTTAGTGATTACTAGTAGCTCACGCGAAGATGGAATCAACAAATGTGAATGTATATTTACCAATAATAATTTACCTATAATAATAAAGTATTGATTAGAATAGATGTTATTATCCAAATATAATAATTTGAGTTTTAATAATAATGAAATCTCATACTACACTATACATGTATATGTTTCCAAATATCAGACATTATCACTATCGTTATCCATAAATTAAGTATGTATTCATATAAATATAAATAGAAAGACCAATGCTTCCTGTACACTCTTTGTTGAATGTTATGTTATTTGAAAAAAAAAATCATTGGTTATTGATGTCCGTCCAGCAATTAATCGATCCCCTGTTCACTTTAAAAATGCATTCACCTAAAGGTATTTAAAACGAAATCCAAACTAGATAGTTTCTACATATATTTGTATACAGTTGTACACCAGTCGTTTAAAATAGTATGGTTATATGTAAGAGTTCTTTGTTATAAGATTTTGTTTGTAAAATGTAGTTATGCCACTTTTAATCATTATCTATATTAAGTCGCTTATTCTTATGAACAGGTTTACAGGGTCATCATATTTATTAAGTGTATGGGTGGGTAAATTAGTTTTGTTGATAGAGAACAAAATATTTAACAAGACTGCCTTTAGTATTGCTGGTATTTTGCTACTGTACGGGCTACTGTAATAATGAAGTCCTTGTTGAAACCTTTACCCTTCCGTACTGTGCGGTAATATATATTTCTTGTTCACATAAGTTTTGTGTAAGAGTACAGGAACATACTTTCGTATCCATGCAACAAGGGTTAAATGCACCAGAACGGTTAAATAAAGGTTAATATTTAACGAATGTTGCTAGCAATATTAATGTGGACAAAAGCATACTGCATACGCTGAAAACCCTTAGAAGATTTTTGTTACACAAGTTCAAGATGATAAAGCACTGTAACTCGTTGCACTTGCAGAAAACCCAAATATTAATTAATGGACGAAACTCTAAGGTTGTGGTTCATAAAATAAGGTAGAACATACTCATATATATCTTGTAGGTAGGAAATATATCATAAACTAGTTTTTGTATTAAAAAAATGTAATAGTTCATATATAACAAAATTATTATTTTTTGTTTTAGTTTATTAATTTTAATCTATTATTTTTCGATCGATTCATGTATTGTCATAAAAAGTGATGCAACATCAAAAAGACTATGCAAAATATCGGTCCCATTCGATGTGAGTCGTGAGTAAAAATTGATAGAAGATTTGTGTTGCAAACGTACTTTATTTGCAATAAGGTTGAAAAATTAAGATTTCCGAATTTCAACTAAATGTTATAACAAAGCTATTATAACTAAATATTAAAAAACATGCAACAAAATCACACATTTTATACCTGACAGTTATATGAAAAATAATATTATTTGATTTCATCTTACCTCGCTATTATTTTGCAGTAAAATAACCTAATTTACACAGTAATCAAAATTTGTTACTTACTTCACGGTCCTCTGGTGCACACAAGCGTTAGGGCAATTGCTGTGGCTGACATTCGACTCCTGACAGGACATGTCTATCTCTAAGCCCTCCTTTACAGTTTTGGCCTAACAGAATCCTATAAGTGCTCACTCTATCTCGATGGGGTCATCAATGGGGACCACATTTTAACCTGCCCTGAGCTGGACGACCACCTGTCCAGAATAGGTCGTTACTGGAAGGCTCGACGTAGAATGGTTCAACAGCCAAGTGCGGGCATTGGCTAAATTAAAGTACACATTTGTTACTCAGTATTTCATCTACGTTGTGAATGATTCATGAAATAATAAGTTATATACCTACTATAAAAGAAATAATATTAAAGTCAATCCACAGATGTAAAAAACTAATTTTATTACAATATTTCTAACAATATTTAGATTGCCTATGCAAATACTATAAACAAATATTATTTAGTGAGGGTTACAGCCCATAAAAATACGTAACACTTTGTTATTATTGTACTTGAAATTTTGTTGAATATGTATTATACAATTTTTGTTATTGTGTAAGCTAACAATATTTAACTAATTAAAATCGGTAGATACATTTTCGGCTTTTGATATAGTTAAACTATTGAACGTTTAGAAATAAGGAATTCTAATTTACAAGTCGACCTGAACTCATGAAAAATAATCGATCTACTATATTTGAGTTTCCGACTTAATTTGAAATTTTTATTGACGTATTTCCGGTATCAAGTTAAATTAACCGTAACACTAACAGGAAAGAGACTTCTGTACCGGTATTGTGTTCTTGACAGAACTTTTTGTGCTAAAGATTCGGGGATGTGTAGATACAATTAATTTATGAATCATTTTAAATCTTTACTTTAAATAATAAAGAAGTAATAATATTTTGTAAAGTTAGACATTAGCTGCATACATACGTTTTAAGAGTTGACCTAAAATGAATGTAATGTTCTTGGAGGATCGAGGCCTAAAAATGGCCTCAAAAGAGGTTAGATGAATTGTTTTTTAAATTTTCATTAACAAATTGCAATGATACAATTTTTTTGTGCTTATACATAGCTTTATTTTATCTAAAGAATATACTCTAATACTTTAAATGCTTATTGTGCTTTAATAGATTTTATTATAAATTTCAATATCACAAGTGATTGAGAAAAAATTAACAATTGCAGCAAATATAGTTTTATCAAGCTATATCTAGGTAAAAATGCACATTGTCCATCACCTGAGAAAAAAAGTATAGCATTGTTCAAAAACATGTCCTGAAGCTATATTGATTATTATTTATGTTATTGGCACTGAAGGTTAATTTTATATACCTATAAAGTATCCAGTTAGCATAGGTTTGTTTGTAATTTTATACATTTGACCAAACAAAGGTACACATGTAAGGCTAGAATGGAGATCACGGGATGTCACCTGGCAAAAAGTATTACTGCGGAAGTAGATATCTAATTAGGTAATGTTGTATAAAATTACGGTAATTATTAAAATCAGCGACTACCGCTCTGATCAGCAAAATTTTTTGGTAACTGTCCATTGTAGTGTACTACGACGTTTTGGAAAATTGTTCAAAACAGGTTAGGTCAGTATATTTTGTTAATTTACGTTTGCCATTAGAAATAACAGTAAAAATATAATCCTAATGACGTTGGTGGTAAAAAAATTTTTTTTGTCTTAAATTACTCGTTTTAATCTTTAGAACATGAATATCAACTTTTTTCCGCGGAAAGTAGGGAAAGTTACTTTTTTTACATTTTCAATGTTAAGTTCTAAAGGCATATAGGCCTATAGCGTGAACCGAGCGCGCAGTAGCTACAGCACACTGCACTACGTCTAGATTTGTAATTTTATACATTACTAAATACCTATATTAAAATATACATACAAAGTATCCAGTCAGGATAGATTTCGTTATAATTTTATTCAATATTGCTATCTACCTATATTAAAATATACATACAAAGTATCCAGTCAGGATAGATTTGGTAATAATTTTATTTAACATTACTATCTACCTGTATGAAAGTATACCTACGAAGTATTCAGTCAGGATAGATTTGGTTGTAATTTTGGTAAATATTACTTATTGCTGATACAGAAAATTACAACCAAATCTATCCTGACTGGATACTTCATAGGTATACTCGTATTTTAATATAGGTAGATAGAAATGTTGTATAAAATTATAACCAAATCTATCTTGACTTTATACTTCGTAGGTATACTTTAATATAGGCAGATAATGTTGAATAAAATTATAACCAAATCTATCTTGACTTGACACTTTGTAGGTATATTTTAATGTAGGTATATAGTAATGTTGTATAAAACTATAACCACTGACTATAAAATCTATCCTGACTGAATACTTTGTAGGTATGTTTCAATATAGGTGGGTAGTAAAGTTAAATAACATTATAACCAAATCTATCCTGACTGGATACTTCGTAGGTATATTTTAATGTAGGTATATAATCATGCTGTATAAAATTATAACCAAAAGTTATTTTAAGTTTAGTATTAAAATAAACTGACTTTGACGTTGTGCAGTGCGCTGTAGCTACTGCGCGGCCTGTTCACGCTATACATGCTATTACAGACTAACATTAAAAATGTGCAGAAAAGTTAACTTTTTGTATTTTCCGCAGAAAAAAGTTTATATTAGTGTTTTACAACGTTGAAATGAGTAATTAACAAAAAAAATTTTTAAACAATATCAATAAGACTCATTTACGCTATACATGAAATTATAACCTAACATTTAAAATGTGAAAAAAGTAACTTTCCGTATTTTCCGCAGAAGGAAAAGTTGATAATCATATTCTAAAGATTAAAACGAGTAATATAAGACGAAAACAATTTTTTTAATACCATCGTCATTAAGACTATATTCTTACCGAACTAACTTCATATTCGTCTTCAGCAAGGTCAAATTGACCAGGAATTGAAAAAATTGTAAGTATGCATTGTAGCAGCCACCTACGATATTTTGGAAAATTGTTCAAAACCACCAAATAGGACGATATCTACGAGAATTTTCTTTTAATTAACCGAGGAAAGTTAATTTTTTTTCAATTTAAAGTAGGGTATTTTTACGTAGGAATTTTTACCTCACTCTAAATTGAAGAATAAGTAACTTTCTTCGGTCAATTAAAAAAAAATTCTCATTGATATCGTCCTATTTTTGGTTTTGAAAAATTTTCCAAATTATCTTTGGTGGCCACTACAATGCAAAATTACCATTTTTGTAATTCCTTATCAATTTGACCTTGCTGAAGGCAAATATGAAGTTATTTCTAACCACAAACGTAAATTAACATAAAATAAACTGACCTTACTTGACCCAGGTGCTTACTAATGCTCTGATTGTGCAAAATGTTTTATTCTCATCAAAAAGGTGTAAATCTGTGTTATTTTTAACGGCAGACTAAAATCAACCATCTTGGTAATAGTAGTTACGGGACCTGAAAGATGCTTTCCGATTGGTTGATAGATGCCGCCTGACTTTTCACCTGAATAAGCTAGTACTTAATGTATATGTGTGTATGAAGATGGATTTTGACGGATCTTGCCACAGATTATTTTAAGCGGGTTATTGAGGCTTTACGTTTGCAAAACGTGATCCTGACGAAGATGAACTGTTTGAAGTGCGATAACATGTGAAGATCACGGATGACTTTGAATTTAGGTGTGGGAAGGTTGTTTCATTGCCAAAAATAGGCCAGAAAAATGTGGGTGGAGGGTTTCAGTCAAGGTAGGTTCATTTTAAAGAGCAAACAATAGTGAACATAAACCAACTTGGTGCAATATCAACTTTGTACCCACTAAAATACCTCTAAGGTAAGCACCTTTAGATCAGGTGAGGTTACGTTTAGGCTAGTTTATTTTATTAATTTATGTTTGCTGTAAAAAATAACTTCAGATTCGTGTTCAGCATGGTCAAATTGACTAAGAATAAAAACATTTTGCTGATTAGAGTGGTAGTCGCTGATCCTAATAATTACTAGAATTACAACCAAATCTATCCTACAATGGTAAAAATTAAAATAGTCAACTCCAAATCTTACTACATATTAGTTTAATAATAACAAACACAACAGTTCAAAAAACAATCAGACTAGTTTCGGTGACAATGTCACCTTTCTCAGTGTTACTACTTTTTAAATTTTTACTGTTGTGAATAGTTCTCACTAGCTAAGCTCTAATTAACCTAATATTATGGCATTCGAGTCTAAAAAGCTTAATGAGCCACATAAGTTGAAATGTAAAGCTATTTTAATTTTTACCCTTGTAAATATTTCTCACTAGCTAAGCTCTAATTAACTTGAATCTATCCTAACTGGATACTTTATAGGTATATTTTAATATAGGTATATAGTAATGTATAAAATTATAACGAAATATATCATAACTGGAAACTATAGGTATATTTAAATAAACATATGGGTAGTATGACTCACCGTTTATATACGGACATAGTACGTCTCACTACTCCGCACTGAATTTTTTACCCAACTTTAATGTGATCAGAAATAACCTTCTGTGTAAATAAAAGTTAATGGTTATAGTTTTAGGACATGATTTTGAACAATTTTATACTTTTCTCAGGTAGTAGACAATTTCCATTTTAACCTATAATTATTAAAATACTGATAATTTTGAAGATGTAGTATATCTTTTAAATTTGTGCTTATAATGCTGACATTTCCCAAATTTATTTACACAGATAACCTATTATTACGTTTAACAATTCTTACAAGATATAAAAAGAACTTTTTGTAAAGTCATGTAATCTAAATCTCTGGTGATGTTCCAAATGTTCTCTTAAAATTGGAAATGTATTCAGTGTGACATTGAAGGTTATAGTTGAAAAAACTGTGAAAATAGCTTCTGGTGATCCACTTGAGCTGTTCCTTAACTGTTTAAAGCTACGATAAGTTTTATGACAAAATATCAGTGTCTACTGTAGTCAAACTATCAACCCTGATGGCCCACCCACGGTATTTAGACATATTAGCCCTCCTATATGTTCCAGAGATGTACACATGAAAATAATTAATAAGTGTTGCTTTAAAACACTAATAAAAAATATTTTGTTATGTCAGAACGATGTTACAAATCTACGTAGCTACTCTACGTGAACGAAAAAAATGAATAGGTAATTTACAAAAACATAATTACTGGAGAGAAAATATTTATATTTTTTAAAAATTATTCTTTACAACAATCCAAACATGTTTTTTGATGCTATCCACATATTCTGGTTTGCAATAGTTGCATCTCATTTTCGACATTTTTTTTACAACTGCTGCAGTATTTTTTTAAATTTTCTTGATCACCCTTAGAAGGTAGATCAGCGGGTACAACAGTAGTTTTAGCAGTAGTATCCCGTTGTAAAATTTATTTGCGAAGAAACACTATTTAATACATTGTTTCATATCCTTATGGATCTTTTCATATGCTAAACAATTCTTCATGCCTCTTACCATCAGTTGTTCACTCAATTTTATCAAGAAAAAGAAACAGTTTTTCTCCCTAACTTGGCCTTGTATTTGATTTTTTGAAATAGTTGTGTAGATGTACTACAAATTAATTGATGCACCCAGTGTTCAGCCTGTTATAAAAATCTCTCTATTCCTGGTTCAAATTTTTTGAATAATCTAACCAGTGTTAGGTTTGACTATATGTCTGGGAGAAGTGGAAGTGGGCCGTCAGGGTTAAATATGTTTAGAAGTATCTAAACTATTTTAAATGTACTAAATTGATGGAAAATTGGTATTTATCAGTTATCCTTACATCACTGATATTGCAAAAAAAAATTCTCTTAGCTGCCTAAAAAGTTCTTAAGAACACAAGAAAAATAATTCAACCATCTAAAAAAATAGAACTTTTGAAGAGAAATACAAAAATAATGGCACTCATATAAATTCCTTGAGTTACTAATATTGCAAAAATAGTTATATTTGATGAAAGTACTCTGGAACATCGAAAATTTATAAAACTTTGCTCTTATGTCCTAAATATTAAAAAGAAAGGTAATTATATAGATGTGCGACTACCGCTATTTTTGTGAATTTGTTTCTTTTCTTATCTATTTTTACATCCCCAATACGAATCCTACATGAATTTTTTTCGCTGGTGCCGTTTTTTTTGAGATACTATAAAAAAAAATATCAAAACCTTAACAATACTAATTTTTCTGCAGAAAATACAGGCGGGGTAGATTTGTAGATTTGGCAATAATTTTATTCAACACTACTATCTACCTATATTAAAATATACCTACAAAGTATCCAGTTAGGATAGATTTGGTTATAATTTTATACAACATTACTATATCCCTATATTAAAATATAATTATGAAGTATCCAGTCAGGATAGGTTTGGTTGTAATTTTCTGAATCAGCAATAAGTCTCCTGAATGGATGGATACTTCATAGGTATATAGTAATGTTCTATAAAATTATAACCAAATCTATCTTGACTGGATACTTTGTAGGTATATTTTAATCACTTACAACTTTTTAAAAAAAAAAAAAAAAAAAAAAAATGTTTTAACTTGCCTATAGTAGCACTTACTTTTTTGTGTTGAGGACGGCCGTTTCGGGAGATGTGTCCCTTTGTCAACTCAAACCGTAACTGATCCCATATCAGTATTTATATTTTAATATAGGAATATAGTAATGTTGTATAAAATTACAACCAAATCTCGACGTAGTGCAGTGCGCTGTAGCTATTGCGCTCCGGGTTCATGCTATAGGCCTACAGGCTGTTACAGACTAACATTTAAAAATGTTATGTTCTTTTAGTATCTTTAAAAACAACGGCATAAAGATACAAAAGCATCAGCGACAAAAACTAATGTGTGATTTGTGTTCGGGATGTAAAAATACATAAGAAAAGAGAAAAAATTCACAAAAATAGAGGTAGTCGCATGTTTATATAATTACCAAAAAATGTATACAAATTTATAAACACATTTTAACCCTTGTAAAATCAAGGTTTAATAATAAAACTGTAAAGTGTATTATAACTAAATAGTACTCTATTACAATAGTTTAGGTTTATTTAGAAAATAAAATAGTTTACTAATGTGAGATAGCCAGTCAATGCATGAAAGATAGTCTCTGTCTATGTGCAATAAATAAGGTGGCCAGATGTCCCACTTCTTAGACATGTCCTGTTGTCTCGACTATCCTACTGGGGGCGCCTGTTTGTCCTGTTTTGGCAGGATAGTAATTGACATATACTTTTTTAATATTTTTTATTTATTTTCAGTAGATAAATATTGAATGCTTTTAAACACTAAATTGATGGTTTTATTAATGATTTGAAAATTCATTTTCGTAATACATTTTATTGTATTATTGTGTAGTTTACTGCAATGGCAATAACACTTAGATTGATTCGAACAGCAGCTCCTGTCAGTTCATCTCATCGCTTCAACTTAGCCAAGGTTTAATCTGTGGTAGAGGATAGATGGGAGAATAAGGTTTTCTCGTTAGATATTCACCTCAGATGTTTTTGATAGGCGTGACAGTTCATTTTTATAACAAAAAAACTTAAAAGCTTATTTTACTCTGTAATTTCTAAAAGAATCTCTACGAATCCACCGCTTTGCTGGGGATATTCATTTCATACCCCAAAAGCTCTTAGAGAGTAGTGTCTAGTTTTGGCCTTCTAGATATTTGGTTACCTCATCAATAACTTACAGTAAGGTTGTAGGCCAATCTACTTGCCAGACATTTAGCTAATATTTAATACAATTTTTAAATCAAATTTATCCTAACCTGATACTTTGCAAATATATCGTAATAAAGTATAACAGAAAGCTCAGTTTTATAAAAAAATCTTCAGTTGAAATTCTTAATATAATTATCGTTATTTCTGTTACAAATATTGTTATATATTTAAGGACATTCTTCTGTATTAAATGGCTCTTTGATATTAATATTTTTTTAACAAATTTAATTTTGTCCTTCAGTAACAACTTTTATTATTAATATTTATTTTTGAGAATTATGTACATTACCAGGTAAAATATTGTTTTCATTATCGTTGACATGTAGAAAAGTTATAATTTTGAAAATAACTTATTTACAATTTACAAATATACGCAAAACTTTACAAACTCATATTCCTTTTAATATAAGGGTGTGCAATATCTTTAACCCATTGCAGATGAAAAGACTTATGATTAAAATAATCCAGCAGGCACGAATTAATTGAGTTGCGTTTGTTGAATTATATTTTGCTACAAAAATATTCTTACTTATGAAACATTAATAATTGGTTATTCTATATGGTCCAATTTTTCATTTGTTATTTTATACCATAGTTTATTATTTGTAATTCTAATTAGCAAAAACGAATTAAAAGTGATGTTTGTGTTAGATTCTAGTCGTTCATAATTATTATTAATTTTAGATATACACTAAAGTACACTTAATTTCCATGTTGATGTAGTACAAAACTACAAACATCAGTTATTGATTGACGCCAAGTAACAGCCATACTGAACAAGAAAGTCTACTTGACTTAAAAACCGATTGTGGGTCTATTATGACTACAATGTCTGATAACTTATGGGCCATAAATATCAATCCTTATCTATGCTGCAAGTTTTGAGAAGCGGTAAATATCTCATAGAAAAAACCGATGTCTAGTCTTATACTGCATAAATTAAAGAATAACATCTCTTGAAGCAAACAAACAACGACAAGAATATTGATGAGAAACGAATGTCCATAAGGTCTCTATAAATAATGTGTTGTGACAAATAAATTGTACTTGTAGGATGGAATGGGTTAAGGAGCAACAAACACTATCACACAGTAAAAAGTGCAATTAAAAATTTTCACCTCTCATATAGCAAGATAGTCACCATGTGTTGTATTAGCACAAAATGGAGGTAATTTTACACACCAACCTTATACACATAGTGTACCTAAATCTAGGAAACATTTATTCCCTAAACCAATCTCAACCTAACAAGATACTTTGTAGCTAAATTGTAATCTAGCTATATTGGGTAAAAGTCTACAAAGATTAGTATATATTCCACTTTTTTGTTTTTGTATATATGCTACTCAAAAATACATTTGAATGGAAAAAAAATTGTCATAAATGTTCCAAATCAGAAATATTAATTACAATTAAAAAAAATCTAATTTAAATTAAAAAAAAACAAAGGCATAATTGGTTGAACTAAATGTGTCTTAATGAAAATGGACCGTTTTTTCGATAACATTCAATTATCCAACATTTTTATTTGTCCAAATGAGGGGAGGGGTCTTATCTCAATTGATTCAGGCAATTTGAATTCTACTGTATCTATATTGTAAAAAGAACAATTTCATTTCTTCATACCCCGATATAAGTTTTTGTGAATCTAAGTTAGATTAGGGTTATCTCAAGTTCTAAACTACTATTTCTGATCATAAATAATTATTTTATAACTAAGTGGAAACTAGTAAATAAGCATACAGGCTTTGTAAATAAAACAACAATTTCAAAACAAGTTAGCACCATAAGTTGTTATAGTGTTCACTTACTTATGTAAGAGTTATTTATGAACACAATTAGTTAAATCAGGACGACCAACAACCAATTTTAACTATTTCTCAATAGTCTCACTTTTTACAATCTTTATTTTTGTTTTGAATATATTTTTATGTAATGTACGTAAGTATGAAAAATTGTGGGAATACAAACTGTGGATCTACACATAGTTTTTTTTTTTTTTACTTAGAGATTAGTGATTTTGTTAATCAAGAATATTATGTAAACAAGAAACAAATGATTTTAAATGTTGACTGAGTTGAATGGAAACTAAAAACTTCCATATACTATGCTCCTACAGAATCACTTCACTTCTGCTACCATCTTGTCATGCCGAACAACGATTATTAAGTGTTTTCCTGCCTCACTCTTTATTTTAATATGGTTACTTATCTTAGTTTCTTGATTTTACTTTTTCAGTATCTTGGCATACATTTATATTGAAAATTCCAGTATATATGATTAATAGGTAATATACCAGTGTACATCCGTTTATTTTGCAGTGCAAAAAAATGCAGTTAGGCAATATATATATATATATATATATATATATATATATATATATATATATATATATATATATATATATATAGATTTTTTGTACTAGGAGACTGACAGACTTACCTTGGTAAGAGTCCACACTGTAGTCTTGAAATAGAAACACATAAAAGCACTTAAACAATGATATATTTCAACCACACAGTGGTCTTTGTTAATCGAAGAGAAAACACAAAAAGAAATATGAGAGAATGAAATAAAATAAATACAAGTTGTAATCACAGATTGTGTAGAGTAGAAATCAGATGTCACAGATGCACAGATTAAAGATATATATATATATATATATATATATATATATATATATATATATATTGTTTCCATGAGCATATGAGTGATTATAGTTTATATAAGTCTGTCAGGGGAAAAGAGGTAAGGCTATTAGGAAAGAAAAAAAAATAATAATAAATAAATATGAATGGGTTTATCTGATGTTGAGGTTAGGGGATTCTCTGGACTTGGTATACCACTGGTATGATAGTTCCCACCTTCTCAGTTCTGAGGGATTGCAATCAGGGGGGAGTGATTCAATTATTTTTGTGGTATAGCAATCATCAAAAGTTGTGATGTTGTGACTCGCAGCATGTTGAGCTGTTGGTCTATCCATATTCATAATTTTAACATGATGTCTGTGGCCATTCATTCTGATATTCAGACCATCCGTGGTCAGGCCTATGTACTGTGCTGAGCAAAGTTTACATTGTAGCTGGTATATGGCATTTTTCGATGTACAATTATGATGACCCTGTATTTTTAAGACCATTTTTGTTGTTTGGCTGTTGAAACTATTTGCTGAGGGGTGTATTGGACAAGTCTTGCATCTAGGTCTATTGCGTGGGAAGGAGCCATGAGGAAGTTTGTGTGGTTTCTCTGCATCAGGGTCTGGTAGTTTAGGATGTACTAGGATGTTTTTCAAGTTGGGAGGTTGCTTGTACCAAATTTGCGGTGGATCGGTGAAAAGATTTTTGGTGTGGACGGAAGCTTGAAGAATTTTGAAGCCATCTTTCAATATCTTGTTGAGTTTATGTAGACCAGGATGGTAGTCTGTTATTAAAGACAGTTTATTTTGTTCTGTTTGTGGTTTATGGTGAACCGAGGATTGTGCTGAATGAATTTGGTTTTCAATGAGTTTTTTTGGGTATCCTCTTCTCTGGAAGGCTGTTGATATCTTTCTATTAAAATCTTCCAATTCCCTATCATTCGAACAGATTCTCTTACCCCTGATTGCTTGACTGTATGGAATGGATCGTTTTATGTTTATTGGGTGGTTGCTGTCGAAATGGAGATATTGTAGGTGGTTTGTAGGTTTGATGTGAATTCCTGTGTTGATATTTCCATTCTGGAGTGTTACCTTTACATCTAAAAAGGTGATGGCTGTTGTAGATTTCTCCCAGGTAAATTGAAGTGTGGAGAATTGTGTCAGGCGGTCTAAAAATGCCTCAAGTGTTGAAGCACCCTGTGTCCAAATTAGGAAGATGTCATCTATATATCTATACCAACATAATGGCTGGTGTGTTTGTGTCTTTAGAAAACTTTCTTCCAACAATCCCATGTACAGATTTGCGTACGATGGTGCCATTCTGGTGCCCATTGCTGTTCCCTTTATTTGAAGGTAGTTCCTTCCCTCAAACTGAAAGTCGTTCTTCTCGAGGATGAACCTGGTCAGGTTCACAAGAAAAGGTGTAGTGGGAGAAGGCTTGCCTGGGCGTTTGTTTAGAAAATTCTCTATTGCAGATAGGCCGTGTGCATGAGGGATGTTGGTATAGAGAGAGGGGACATCTATGGTGACCAAAATAGTTACCGGGGGTAGAGGTACAGATATTTGTGAGAGTCGATCTATGAAATGATTGGTGTCCTGGGTATGTGATGGAAGGTTCTTTACTAAGGGTTGAAGGTGTGAGTCGAGGAAAGCTGAAATTCTTTCCGTTACTGAATTGCAGCCAGCAATTATTGGTCTACCAGGTGGAGGGATTATGTTTATGTGGATCTTTGGTAATATATAGAATTGAGGAGTAGAGGGGTTTTCATTATATAATAATTTTAGAGATGTTTCCCAAATATTTTGTTCAGGAGCTGTATATTTGAGTAGGTCCGAGAGTAAATTGTTGAATTCTGTAGTGGGGTTATCTGTAAGTATTTTGTATGTTGTGATGTCTGACAGTTGCTTATTTGCTTCTTTGATGTAGTCTTCTTTGTTCATAATGACAGTGGTTGAACCTTTATCTGCTGGAAGAATCATAATATCTTTATTGTTTTTCAACGAAAATATTGCCGCTTTTTCTAATTTGGTAAGGTTAGGTTTAGTCTTCAGATTTTTAGTGAAATTTATATCGGTGATGCTTTGCATGATAAAGTTGATGTAAAGTTCAATGGGGTGATCAGGTGGTAGTGGTGGTGGATCCCAGTTGGAGGGTGGTTTGAATTTTGCAAGACATACGTCTATGTTTGTATCCGTTTTGAAAGTTGGTGTCTGAGCTATATAATTTTTTATCCTAAGTTTTCTGGCAAAGCTGAAAACATCTTTTCTTAACTTGAATTGGTCTATTTCCTTAGCTGGTGTGAATGACAGGCCTTTAGAAATTACTTGTAGTTCATGTTCCGAGAGTGTGTGGTTGGAAATATTGTGCACGGCAACTGTTTTTGGCGAAGGGTTATTTCTTATATCAGGACTGTTTTTATTATTATTTTTGTTATTTAGCAATAATGATTGGGTTGGCAGTTTAGGGAGTTGTCCACAGGGTACTGGTATCTTGAAGAGAACTTAGGCTAGGTTTGTCACAAACAAGAGGTGGTTTGTCGGCAGGTAAAACTGGATTATCATATTTTTTGATTTGGCCAAAAAGATTTATTTCTTGAATGCAGAGTTTTGAAAGTTTATGTATTTTATTCTTTGCAAGATTGTCTTGCAGTATGTATGCTTTATTGAGAGTATCTTCCATTTGTTGTATTAGATATGGAAAATTGGAGCTAATTAATTTGGCAGTTGAGGTTAATAATTCAGATAATTTGACTTGTTCTTGTTTGTGACACTGTAAGACCAAACTTGTAATTTGGAAAGAGTTGTTTTTGTAAATTGAAGAAATAACAGTTTTGATATACTGGGGCATTCCTGACAGTGGTGATTTCATATTTAAACCCTTTGGTGTAATGCCTAGATTTAGACATGCTTCTAAAAACAGTATATGCATGTTTATTTTTGAGATTTTAAAAGCCAGGTTTTTAAGCTGTTTCAAATACAGCTTAGGAAGATTCATTATATATAAGATAGGAAAGGAGGAAAGAACACATACAAAGATAGGGAAGGAATATGAAAATGGAAAGATAATATATATATATACATATATACATATATACATATATATATATATATATATATATATATATATATATATATATATATATATATATATTTGTAGTTATGCAACACTGTTTTCTTGTATACACTTATCACTTTCACTTATGTACTTAAACAAGAATCTTACTTGGTATTTATGCGAGTTAACTTTCAATGACTGGCCTTGTCATTATCATCGGACATACTGAACAGGGTTGTTGTAGACTGCGAGCTGAGTGGATTTCCCGTTGACCTTGGTGTACCGTTATGTTCTATTTTTAGATTTTCTGCTCTGTGCGAGTTTTTAAAGTTTGTTTTGGGGTTAATATTGTCTATTAGATTGAATAATTTATCGTTTTTTGATTTTATTTGTATTTGTTCGTTAATGATATTATTTTTATAAATTTCTAGTTGTTCCCAGATTGTCATTTTGAGGCCTTTTTGAAATTTTTTTATTAGGTGTACGTTTTTTAATGTGGGGAATTTGTGTTTGTTTTTGATGGCGTATGTGGCTAAGTTTGAGTTATAAATTTCAGGTTTGATGTATGCATTGAGGTGTTCTTGATATCTGTCTTTTAATTTCTTTTTTGTTTGGCCTATGTATATTTTATTACAGTCTGGGCATTCGATTTTGTATATTCCGTTATTAAGTGTGGGACATATTTTTTCTGGTTGGTTTATTTTGTTGATTATGTTTCCTGTGTTTTTGTAGGCTATGTTAATATTATTATTTTTTAGTGTTTTAGTTATTCCTTTTATGTTGTATCCTGTGTATGTGAATGTAGTCCATTTTGTTGTTTGTGGTTCGATTTTAGGTTGTTTTAATTTATTTAATATTTTAAATTCTAATTTATCTATAGTTTTTTTATTGTATCCACTTTTTTGGGCTATTTGATTTATTATTTGTTTTTCTTTGGTTTTTTCTTCATTATTTAGAGGCAATTTTAGCATCCTGTATAAAAGTGAGTTGTAAGCGGCCATTTTATGTTGTGGGGGATGGTTGGAATGGTTTGGTATTGTATTAATGGTTTGTGTGGGTTTCCTATAAATAGAGTATTCAATGTTATTTATATTTCTGGTTATTGTTAGGTCTAGATAGTTTATTTTATTGTTTATTTCTTCCTCCATGGTGAATTGTATGTTAGGGTGTAAGTTATTGATTTCATTTAGGATGATGTTATTATCTATTGCTTTATTTTGTGAGATGTATAATTCATCGTCAACATATTGTATCCAATGTCCGTTGGGCTCGTGTGTTTTTATGGTTTGTGTGATTAATTCGTCAAGTTTTTGGAGGTAAATTTCTGATATTATACTTGAAAGTGGTGATCTCATTGCTAATCCATCTATTTGTTTATATATCTTATTATTGAATATGAAATAGTTTTGGTTAACTATGGTCTTTAGAAATTTTGAAATTTGGTTTGTGTATTTGGGGTAGGTTTTAAGGTCAGTTAATTTGTTTTTTTTATTTGGATGGTTTCGTTAATTGGTATATTAGAGTACATGTTTGTGATATCAAATGATATAAATTTGGTGTTTTTGGTTATGTTTATTGTTTTTAATATTTCTGTTAATTCAATTGAGTTTTTTATGGTGTATTTATTTTCCAATTTAAGTTCTTGTTTTAGGTTTTTGGCTATTATTTGTGATATTTTATAGGCAGGTGCATTTTTAAAATTTATTAAGGGTCTTATGGGATTGTTGATTTTATGTATTTTGATGAGGGCTTTCATTTTGGGGGGTTTTGGGTTGTCTATTGTGTATTGGTAAGGGGTTTTTTGGCTGAATAAATTGTCATTGTTTTTTGCTAATTGTATGATTTCGTTTTGGTATTTTTTTAGTGGGGTCTTTGTTTAATTCTATGCAATTGTTGGATTTTATGAATTCTTCTGTTTTTTTGTTATATTCTGTTTTTGATATGATTACTGTAGCGTTGCTTTTGTCCGCTTTAGTTGCAATTATTTTGTTTTTGAATAGTTTTTGTTTCAATTTGTTAATTTGGTTTATTTGTATTTTATTTTCAATGTGATTTCCTTTTTTGATTTTTTTGTTGATGATTTTGTTGATTTCGTGTGATCCTATGATAACATCAGAAACATAGCATCACACATATTATATATATATATATATATATATATACACACAAATACATACATACAGTAGAACCCCTCAATTCCAAACCCCCGCGAAATCGGATCATGATTTTAAAAAAACCAAATTTTAAAAATGTATCTAAAATTTATTGAAGTATGTACTGAAAGTTTGCTACTTACGTAAAACAAGACTGAGATGTGTAACATATTGGAATTGACACTGTAAAAACATGATATAATACGAAGGCTTATACTGTACTAGTGTATCACCTCATTAACATAGAATTTATTAACAGAAAAGTAAAAAAGACAAACACTAAACTAAATATGTTTTCCTTAAAATGAAAATACACAAATACTTGACTATATTTTTCACTTAAAATCAGCAATCTTCATCTGGCAAAGAGGCGTAAACCTTCCCGAGGATTCGATGTTGCACCACTGGCCCATTACCATAACATCATTGGGTGTTGCAGCTGTATATTGTTCTATGTAACACAATGCAATTTCGAGAGTGTCGCTAGGGCCGGCATGAGTAACAGCATTCGTAGAGGCTTCTTTTTCCTCACAATCGATATCTGCTACACAGTTATCGTGTTGATCCTGGACCATAGATACCATGGCATGCTCAGTATATTCTTCATTGTTATCTAGTGTTGTCTACTCTTCCAGGCAACTTTCATCAGCATCTTCACATCTTGGTACTCTTTGAATAATTTGAAGGAGCTCAGTTTCATCATCCCGTGTTCTATTGTGGTGTTTCTACAAATTCGATACTAGGCCAGAGCTTCTTCCAAGATTTCTGGAAGGTTTACGTCTCTTCTCCAGATGACGATTATTGATTTTAAGTGAAA
This sequence comes from Prosapia bicincta, assembly GCA_036971475.1. Taxonomy (NCBI): domain Eukaryota; kingdom Metazoa; phylum Arthropoda; class Insecta; order Hemiptera; family Cercopidae; genus Prosapia; species Prosapia bicincta. Next base: position 149,528,628 of record JBAIZL010000003.1, on the reverse strand, counting down.
ATTATATCATGTTTTTACAGTGTCAATTCCAATATATTACACATCTTAGTCCTGTTTTATGTAAGTTGCAAACTTTCAGTACATACTTCATAAAATTTTAGATATTTTTTAAAAAATTTGTTTTTATCAAATCATGATCGGATTTCGCGGGGGTTCGGATTTGAGGGGTTCTACTTTGTATATATATGTGTGTATGTGTGTGGCGAGCGAGCATACCTGTGTGGGTATGTGGGTGGGAGCGTGCATGTAAAATGAGCATTTGTGTGTGTGTGTGTGTAAAATGAGCTTTACGTTTGTTTGCCGTCTGTTACATTGAAAAAGCTTCAATGGGCGACAACTATGACATCACCTAGCTTGTGTTATGTTATGCAATAAAATTATGAAAAGATAATAATTAAATTTGAATATTATTAAATATTACTTCTAAATAATTTATTGCTAGGCACCTTTAATATGCAATTGCATATTTTTCATTCAGATATACAGATTGCGGAGATTTCAACGTTCGTTGAATAACTTTCACGGAATGCGATTGTTATAGATGCTTATAAATATAAGAGATAATATCTCCTTAAACCTTTTGTATCATAAGTTTAATAAATTTCCATTATCTGTAGAAAAGTTTATGGAGGAAATGATTGAATAGCCTTTGTTTACATCATAATTTGTCATTCTATATGCCAAGGTGCTCCAACAACATTTAAAAACTCTTTATTTGTCATGTCAGTATGTTATATATGAGTCCAAGTATTCGACTCCGACTTCAAAAGTTTGCGGGTAATAAGCTTTTGATAAATTATGTTTTCGTTATAGGAAAATTATTTTTTATTTTCTATTACGTAAAAATTATATATTCAGGTCCTTTTTTGAAGTTGGTTATATTTTCTTTTAAAACTTTTTTATTGTTCTTACAAATTAATAATATTTGTTAAATAACGGGAATGATTTTAAAAATTTGTGGGTTACCTCTTAATAAGGCTGTTTTATTAAATAAAGATAATATTACTCATATATTTAAATATATTTTCAGGTATGTTAAATTTTTTTAATGATTCATTTTCAGAAGCTCATGATTATACCATATGTAAAAAAACCACCTAAATTAGCACGGCCTATCACCTATGATTGTGTTACGGATGAAAAAACACCAACATCTTTAGTTAACTCTCCAGAAGATGGTATCCTTTAATAAATGTGTTTACATCTTTATATCATATAAGGGCAAAAATCTTTATTTTTTTATCAAAATGTTTACTTCAATTACTTCAAAAGTCTAATATAATCCCTTAAGGCTCTGCATTTATACAATTTGAACTTTAGGGACTTTCCATGGACTAATTTCTGATTATTAGTATAAGCATCATTGCGTTCAAATTATAAAACTGCATAGAATACAGAATATATATATATATATATATATATATATATATATATATATATATATATATATATATATATATATGTATGTATATATACATACATATATACATATACATAATTAAATGACACTTTCATAAACAATAATTTATATTTTATTTTTTTTATACATTGAAGCTTTTCGCTGATTGGCAGTATCAGCATTATCAAAATTTTCAAAGTACCTTATAGTTCTATGACTACATCCGGACTGTTCATATAATCGTACTATCTGATAGTACGATTATATGAACAGTCCAGATGTAGTCATAGAACTATAAGGTACTTCAAAAATTTGATAATGCGGTTACTGCCAATCAGCAAAAAGCATCAATGTATGAAAAAAAATAAAATAAAAATTTGTGTTTATAAAAGTGTTATTTAATTGTACACACGCGCGCACACACACACACACACACACACACACACACACACACACACACACACACACACACACACACACACACACACACACACACACACACACACACACACACACACACACACACACAAACACACATACACACACACACACACACACACACACACACACAGACACACACACACACACACAGAGACACACACTTTTAGTAAGCTAAATAAGTGAAGCTTTTTGCTGGTTTGCAGTATCAGCATTCTCAAACCTACAAGTAACACAGAGTTCCACGACTACATTCTGACTGCCCATATAATTGCGCTATGTCCAAAGGATCAACCAATCCTTATCTTACCATGTTAAGAATCCCGAGTGGTACTAAATGTTTCTATCGTGCCTGTGATTGATTGTACTGCATATGATGAGTTGAATGATGTTTGTAAGAGGTATAGTCTTAAAGAAAGTTCAGAGGTACCTTTAAGGGATGTCATTGCCTTATTATATAATCTAAATATATTTAATCAAACTTTATTCCTTTTTTTCTTAACATAACTGACTTTTTTTATAACATCAAGTAATTATGAAAGTTGTAGTTTTCATAATGTGCAATGTAAGAATTATTTGTCAAGTTTTAAAGAAATATGATTATGTACTTTTATAGACTGTATTATTGGTCTATACATTGAAATTGGAAACCTTAACTTACCTTTTTAGCATTATTTTCTTGCTATAGTAGTAACCCCAGACCATGGACTACCTATTTTTCGCAGTGCTTTACTGTAATAGAAGTCTTGGGTGAAGGATCATTTGGAAAAGTGTACAAAGCACTATCCCATAGTGACCAGAAACAGTATGCAGTTAAAATTGACAAAAGTCGTGTTAGAAATGATGCTCACAGGTAATTTGAATCTAATGTAATAATTTTAGTATTTTGTTTAATGGCAATGGTTTTGGTATGGCAAGTGTAAAAACTGTTCTTGATCCTAGTTAAGAACAGTTTTACAATGGTCTCTGCTTATTCAAACTATAATTATCTATTACTCGTAGAACCAGAGGAGATCACATTCTCCCTTCTGCCTGAGAGCGTTCTCATGACTGTTCTCTGGCACAGGATATGGTTTCGTGAGGGGCAAACTCTCTTCTTCCAAAAATTAAAAAATGTTTTCATTTCACTTTTGAGTTTTCACATAACTATTTTTTTTTTAGTTAGTATAATGTGTCAAATACAAGTTTTTGAGATATAAATCAATACAAACAATAAAAAATTATTTAGGTTTTAAGAAATCATTATAATTTTTTTTAAACATAATTAGGCTTAGTAATTTCTTTCTAATAATAATAATTCAGTAAAACTTGTTCAAAGCGGAATGTGAATAAGGGAGAATCTTTTGCCATATGAAAAACTTTACTGGTCTCCAGACAGTTACAATGAGTATTATTGTTTATTTTGTATAATGCAGAATTTGTTCAATGCGAAAATGGAAGTAAAAATTTGTGGAATTTGTCAAAAAGAATGTGTATAACGCAGAATTTAAAAGGCCCGTCTCTTTGTGTGTCAATTTATACAAAAAAAAGGACAAGAGAGAGACAGAGTGAGTGCATTATCAAATGAATGATTGATTTCTCTTCAGTTTCTATTAACTAGGTCCGGATATTTATCCAGTCATTCCGCTTATGCAAGGAAACCACAATTAGTTTTTATACCTGCTCATACCTGTACACTTCATGTTCACAACTTTACGATGAATCATTTGTATCGTTATTGTTAAAAGAAAAAGTGAGTGTAATTAAAGGGAGAAAAAAAGGATAAATTGTCGGTACGTAAAATAATGGTATGGTTCAAGTGTGGTAAAACACAAATGTATGACACCCTTAAGCATAAAGATAAAATAATGAACAAGTGGTTGCAGGAAAACAGACAAATTAAGAGAAAAGCAAAATTACCTGGTAATAAAGACATTAACACTGTAGTGTGGGAGTGGTTTACCTTTGCAAGGTCGAAAAATGTACAAATTTCGAGGCCGATGCTCCAAAGTGAAGCTCTTTCAGTAACCAAGTATCTTGGCAACAACCAGTTTAAAGCATCTACAGGATGGCACAACATTGTCTGGAATGAAATCAGTGGTGAATAAAAAGATGTAGATGAATGTGTTGTAAATGAATGGAAAACAAAACTGTAAGATTTGATTCTGGACTATGGACCTAAAAACATTTATTACGGAGACGAAACAAGCATTATTAATTTTTTTTTTTGCATTACCAACAAACTCACTCATAGCAAAGGGGGGAGGGAAATGTGCTGGGAGTAAAATGTGAAAAGAAAGACATAGCATTATTGTGTGGAAAATACGGTGAAGCCATTTGTTATAGGAAAAGGTGGGAAAACCACGGTGTTTCAAAAACTTGATAATTGAAAATTTACCAGTGATATGGCAAACAAAAATGAGGCTTGAAATGACTGCTGATACAATGGAAAAATGGTTATATAGGTTCAATACTTAAATTAAAAACGGAAAATGAAAGGTTATTATTTTTCTGGACAATGCGATCTGCCACCTACACGTAACACTTTTGAATGTGAAACTGGCCTGTAACCCGCCTAATGCTACAAACATTTCTGCAGCCTATGGATGTGGGTATTGTTTAGACATTTAAATCATACTACAAGCGCTATTTAAAGCAATCTTTGATTTAAATACAGAAAAAGCTGACAGCTCTTATGATTTGGCAAGATGTTTGTCCACTCTGAGTGCTGTAAATTGAGTTGGGTTGGCTGCCAAACAAATTAAAAATGAAACAGTAACAAAAGGTTTTCTTGAAGCAGGGTTTGGTGAAAGTGATGATACAGACGACGTTAGAGAAGCAAGTGAAAATAAAAAGGTAATATCCAATTTTTGTAGACACAAAAACATTCTACAAGAATGTATACAAGATCACATGTAATGACTGCCCTAGCTTCTATATAAGTCAAACAGGAAAAAACTTCACCACATGATTCAAGAAATACATAAGAAACAACCAAAATCAAATTCTGCTATTCGAAAAAGGTACGGGAATTGTATTATTTTGGACTGGGGAAATAAGGAAATATATGGGAATTTGAAAATTATTACTGATTGGGCTCCCTGCCAAGGTAATGACAAAGTAATTGAGCTCTTTGGAATAATTAATAGTTCTCACAGAGTTTCTCTTGTATTGTAATAATTAATAATAAAATGAACACAAATACCGAGTAAATAGATTTCTTTACTAATCTGTGTTTTATAAATTGAATAAAACCACTTTACGAAACATAACTAAAATGATGGCTAGGTTACTCCCATTTTGGTACCCTCACTTAACTGATAATAGAATCCATTGTAATGTAACACTACAGTTTTAGTTATAATTCATCTTCTTTATAAATACTTATTGTTAAAATGATTTTTTAATGTTTTTGTAGAAATTTCAAACTGGAAGAGGTAAAAAGACACGAACAACTTTCCAACCATCCAAATATTGTGAGACTCCATCACGCTTGGGAAGAAAAAAGAATTATTTACATCCAGTTAGAATTGTGTGAAACAAGTTTGCAGTTGTTATCACAGTGTCAAATTGAAATACTGGAAAGCCAAGTCTGGAATATCCTTGTTGATATTTTATGGGTATGATTTCTGACAATTCAAAAAAATAATTGTAAATGTATCGTTATCTTAAACATAATAAAGTAGACTAATTATTAGATAATGAAGTATCAAATGTTACTTTAAAAAATTACAAATTTTATTGTATTGAAATAGTTTAGATTAAGAGTAATTTCCCTAAGTCCTGACTGACAGATCAATGTAGAATCAAAACTAATGCTGATATAGATTTGAAATTTAGAGGGAACCTTTGTTATGCTGCTTAGGTGCACACTAAGAAAGGAACTAGGAAAAATTTAATTATAAGGGGTAGAAATACCCATAAGAAATACAAAGAGTTAATAATCTACCTGGTTGTATAATGTAAACTGTTCATGTGATAGACATGAAACTTTTGAGAAGTTATGAAAACACTCCTGGGAAGGTTCTGGAATATTTTTAGCCTGATTGGAGGAGCTAAAAACACAGATTTTTCACACAAAAAACCATTAAAAATGTGACCTCTTACTTTTATGATCGAGCATCCGGTCACGTATATTGAGATTAAGAAATTATAATATAGATGCAACTAATAATCAATAGATGGCGGTAATCATGCTATGATGTACAGTGCATGCAGTTTAACCGTGCCTCTGACCTTGTGATCGCTAGGGTGGGCTGGGCTCAAAACCCAACACTTCAGAAAACATCAGTGTCGTCTTTAAAGTGTAAACAGCTCTAATTAACTAAATGATAATACTGTAATAGTTTGTTGTAGACATGGTCTTTAAATGTGTTACTCTGCTTCTGTAAAGAAAGAGACACGATTACCAAAGAGACGATATATGTATTGTATAATGTTTTCAGTTAGGCTAGTAGTCAAATGCTAGAGCAGACCGAGGGACACCGTTGAACCTCACGCAGTGTACAGCGTGATACTTTAATTAAGTGTAAATAAGATTTCATACAACAATTTTTATATGTGTTTAGGATAGTTTACATAACACTGTTTCTTCATCGCATAAGTTATATTACTTTATTTACTGTACAATATTAAGTATACACACTGCATATAACACTACCTCACTTTTGAATAATGTGAAGGTTATTTAAACAGCACTACATCAGTTGTACAACCTAAGGCATTATAAAAAATTTTAAACATTTTTACCGATGATTTACTACACAAAAACTCTTGACAGGTTCATTGTAAAACACCCTCAAATGTTTAAAAATTGATCTTCAAGCAGCAAGAATGTGCCATAATGCATAGTCTAAAGTTACTGAAGCAACAATTGCAAATTATTTTAATAAAGCCGGATTTGTTGAAAAAAATCTGACCAGCGTAAAAGTAAATTTTTAAATGAAGACGATCTCTTTGTACCTGTTGAATAGGAAGCAATACGGACGTCACATTTGAAGATTATGTTAATATAGATGAACAATTAGAAGTGTGAGGAGAACTTTCAGATCAATACATTTTAGCAGACTTGAAAAAAGTGCCGAATTGTCGGATTTGGAAGATCAAGTTCTTATTCCCTGCAATATGAGAAGCTCTTCATCATTTGCATGAGTTTTGGTGGTATATTAAAGGACAAACCAATGTTAGTGATGGTGTTTTCTTCTCCCTGAATGAACTTGAGGATTTAGCAAAGGCATTAATTCTGCAAGGCAGTTGGGTATTACAAAATATTTTGACAAACTTTAATTTTGTACTGTATGTATCCATAACTTGGTCTATATTGTATTCATGTAATTTTCTTGCAAATGTTGACTTTAGTAACTTTTAACTGCTAATAATTATAAGTTTTATAAATCGACTGTACCTGAGATTATTGCATATTCAAATTAGTGTTCAATGTGTGTGTTGCAACAGGGACAACGGTGGTGGAAAAAATTATTTACAAGTAATAATAATAACTTCATATATATATATATATATATATACACACACACACACACACACACACACACACACACACACACACACACACACACACACACACACACACACACATATACATACAGTATACAAGTTTATACAAACAGTATATGCTCATCTATGACATTGTAATATCTTTTTTCTTTATAATCAAATTAATTTGATTAATTTCAGTTTCTTTCTGATTATTGTAGCACAGTGTCAAAATATGTGGCTATTTTAGTTTAAGATTACAGGGCAAACTATTACCATGGTAAGTCTGTCAGTCTCCTATTTAGTCCAACACACACACACACACACTATTTACATCAGATTTGTTTTATTAATATCATTTGATGCACATATTATGAGAAATGATAAACTAAACCTTATAACAGTCAATTTTCGTATAATCTTTATAAAAAAAATTGATTAAGCTTTTTATGTTAATATAAGAAATTTGTATTTTAGGCATTGAAATACATACATTCCCTGAACTTCATACACTTGGATGTAAAGCTGGATAATATTCTTGTTGGGTTTGATGGCCGATATAAGTTGAGTGATTTCGGTTTAGTCTATAACATGGCTAGTGTAAGTAGAGTTTTAACTAAGATACTATATTATTGTTACAAACAACTGGTTTAGTTTGAGCTTTAAATTATTTAAATAAAAATTAATACTTTTGTAGCCTTGATTTATAAAATTTTTTCAAGAGATATTAAAGGAGTATGAAAAATTGTTTAAATTAATGTGTTATTACCTCAATAATAGCAAACTGTTTACATAGTACAGTAGAATCTCTACAATTCGAGTCCCAATATTTCGAGCTTCCGTTAAATTCAAGCCAATTTCTATTCTAGCCTATTTTATCATTTTGAAAGAAAATGATGAATCATGCTTTCAAGAAATGTTTATAGTCATACGGTATGTAAAGGAAATGAGACAACCTGCAAAAAATGTTAATATCAATAGGGTAGCCAAAGAAAATGAGTTGGGCTTCCGAGAAACATCAATACAGCATGCTAAGGAAATAAGATGGGCTTCCAAGAAATGTCCATTTCAATTCGGTATGCAAAGGAAATGAATCGGGCTCCCAGAAAATGTTTATATGAATACAGTATGCAAAGAAAATGAATCGGGCTTCCAAGAAAGTTTCATATAAAGTTCTATAAACTTATTTAGTGCATTTTTAATTACCTATATTATAAGGGTTCATTAAAACTCCTATTTTTTCTAATGCACAGGAACTTATTTTCGTATAACCAGGTTTTCGGTAATCTGAAGGGTTCTTGGTCCTATCTAACTCGAATTATTGAGACTCTATTGTACTTTTAATTTCATGTACTTGTTTCATCATCAGTAATATCTGCAAAGACATTTTCTACAAAAAAGTAGGTAAAATATAGTAACACTTATAATAATAAAAGGATAAGTGTTTGCAGAATAAATATAAAACATGGAAGTTAGGAAAAATCTCCAAAAATCTACTATGTGAAAACTAAAAAAATAATAACAATGTTTTATCTGGAAAATTTGTAGTTGAAGTTAGGAAATTGTTTTTAACCGTAAGAATAAAAGAATGGGCTATCTCTACTTAATGGATATTTTTTGATGTTTTTTTGTATTTCAAGATGTAGGACACAAATCCTGTTAAAACCTGTGAGGAGATTTGGAGAGAACAGGTAAGGTTTTAAAAGTAAAGGTATAGACATCATCTGATATAGAAGATTGAGAAGTATGCCATAAGCGTGGTTATGTATTGATGTATTCTAGTGAAGTGTTTACAAAATCCCTTTTGGTATGGGGAGGATATTTAGAGGTTTTAGATAAGGGCAACTAATTTAGGGACAAATTAGTTTTGTAAATTATTTACAAGGCATTGTTCTTGTATGAAACTGGAAACTAAAGAAGAAGCATGCCTTGTTTAGGAAGGGTAGCTTTGTGCTAAATCATAGACTGGTTTACTACCATATTACTGATTTTAAAGATGTGTAAATATACTAAAATATCAATACCGCTAATTCACTAAATTAGTAGATATAGTAAATAAGTAAACTTTAAGTGAAAAGTATATTTATACTTTTAATGTGTATAAAGTATAAGTATATTAATGCAATTAAATATAACTCTTTCAACAAATTAATACTCGGCAGAAAGACTTATCAAGAAACAACCTGATAAAATGTTTCGTATAGAAATTATAGATGACTAGAAAACAGTGATTAGTGCATTTTCTACCACTTCAAAGTGAGCAAAAATTGTGTAACAAGTTTAAAGTAATAACAAGTATGTCAACGATAAGGCAGAACCGTCTGTGACGATCTGACATTCTTGTTAAGGAAAAGGACTAGTAGATTGGATAAAAGAAGCCAAGCAAAGTTTTGGACATATCTGACAGAACTGAGATTGCTTCAGAAAGATAATTCAAAGACCTGATGATCAGCAAATTCCCAAACTTGAAAAATGCACGCTTAAAAAAACAAATATAAAACTGATGTTAAATAGAAAAAAATGGGCACTAAAAGCAAAAAAAAAAAAAAAAAAAAAAAAAAAAAATCGCCAATGCACATCCCTGGCTGTCCAGCCATTCAATATTTGAAGCTACTTCACTATAGAGCTTCAAAGTAGCACTTAGGTTCATTCTATGCATCTTGTTTGGTTTAGAGCAGAGCTTGGTCTGAAATCGACTGCAGATTCAATGTCTGCCAATCCACAAATGGGTACCACATAGTAACTTACTAAAGTACCAAAAAAAACTTCCGTCTTTCCTGTACAGTTTCCCTTTGTAATAATTAAAGTATCTTTTATAGTTTTTGAGTTACAATTTTTTTAAAATCAAGGCATTTTTTTTGGACGACCCTGTAGTTAGAGATAGTGAACATATTTTATCAATAGCGAAACATATTCAATGAAGGTAATTTGTGTTCACTGATATGAAATTCAGTGTTCATAGCAGGCCTTTCTAGGTATCCTGGTATTTAGCCTAGTGCGAAAAAGTTTTTAAACATTAGTTCCGGCTTAAATATTGATGAGTATTAATTGATAAAAAGTGATTGACATAGATATTAATTTAATTTTTTCATTTGTTTTGAAGTTTCTAACTTCAGATTCTTGTTTTAGTGAATGATCAATTCTCTGATTGCACTTAATACAACATGTTTTGGTATCTATTTTAGTTACATTAGACATTTATCTATGCCAGTAGTTTATACAGTATGAAGTGGACACAAGAAACTGGAGTCTGTCCTGTAAGAAATAATGCTCTGCACCACCTATGAGAGTACTTATCATCCACTATCCATGCAATGTGTACCATAACGCATGCCACTTGGGATCGAGAAATCTACAAAATAAAAAAGTTTGTAAATAAAGGGTACTAGGTTGTTAAAACAAGGACATTGTGACGAACAGGTCAAATAGAACGAGCAACTTAGAAAGATAATATAATTGAAAGCGTAGGTTTGAGACTTGAGTTTTATCGAGTTGACACAGGACAAGGATAAATGGAGGTATCGTTTAAACAATCTATCGAATTTTCAGTTTCCACAAGTTATGAAGTTAATATTAACACGTTTGCTACCGCAATAATAACATAATAACTATTGGTATAGACCAGCTGACTCACATATGCACCGCTCGTAGCAGTTGAAATGGACTGACGGCCCATATTTTTAGACACTGTGTGTTACTTTTATTCCTCTGACAAATCAGTGGATTACTTTAACTGCTTGATATATTCGTATCTGTCTGTAGACATGTGACGTTAATGTGGGACATTTGGTCTCTCAGTTATTAACGTCAATGACATCAAAATGATACCCTTGTTTATTTCTTTGTGCCACTGAGGCAGTCTTTGTTTTGAATGATCACGTTTTACTAGGTTTACTGGAAATGACATTTATTACAAAAGATGTAAATGTGTCACAAGTGATGGGTGAGTTTGTAAATATTCTGTACTGTGTTGGAACTCAAATATAAACATTTTGTCAGTTACAATAGTATTTATATTGTCTGTATTTTTTTTATATATAAGCCTATATAAGCAATCTGTCTAGCATCTAACTAGCCAAGACGAGTTAGTTGGGTGTTTGTCGATACAAGCCTTTGTAATGGCTCTTAGGTGAGACGCTTGGTCTATGATAGGATTTTCGTGCTATAGACCGACCGGCTCATATATGCGTCATCCCATAAAAAACTAAAAACAGCAAAAACAAAAATATGCATTTAACAAACTTACTTCTAGGGTTTTTGTGTAGTGTAGTAACATTACAACTACATTCCACTTTTGATCTGTAATGAAGGTCGCACCCACATTATCGCGGTCTGTGTGGAAAGATCGAGTTTTTATTGCCAGTCTGTTGAGAGAAACCGGACAGCGCATATATGCGTTGCTCAGTAGCGAACGTCTTAACTAATATGTAGCTGCTTAGTTAAGTTTTTAAATGAATATCTATGACAATTCAAAAGGAATATCTTATTCAAAATATAAATCATTTATCGTTAAAAAAAATTTTTGTTTTCAGAAAACTGGAAAAGATCCTATGGAAGGAGATGCAAAGTACTTGGCCCCTGAGTTGCTTATCAATACCTTTACCACAGCTGCAGATATTTTCAGCCTTGGTATATCCATTTTGGAGTTGGCAGCAAATGTCCAGCTGCCTAATCAAGGTCCAGTTTGGCAGGAGTTGAGACGAAATAGACTACCCCGTACTCAAACCAGGCGTAAGTGAAATTATTTTTTATGCCTATAGAAATAATTTAACACAATGAGTTATGTATAACATTTTATTTACTTGTAGTTTAATGGCTGTAGTTATGTGATTTTTAGCTTATATTCAAATGTATTACGAGATTCCAAATCTCAATAATTGAGAAATTAAACAAAATTTTTTTTGCGATGAAGGCGAGAGAATACATTAATGCTCATGCTTGCTCACATATCAGTCTTATTTATCAAGAATTTATATATTTAATATTTATTTCATATTTAACTAGTCATTTTTGTACTTATTAGGAAAGCTTGTATTTCTGCTTTTTTTCATAAAACTGGTTTTTTAAGCCAATTTTAAAGAACCAATAAAAGACTGTTTAAGTAAAAAAAAGGTTATAAAAGGAAACAATTTAAATGTAAATCAAAATAAACAGTACTGTTAACATTGTAGTTTTCTAAAACATTTATAATAATTTGCTTTTTACATTTTCCACTTGTGGTTTTGGAAATAAATAAGAAAAGATCTCATCTGGATTTAAGAAACATATTTTAATGTAGAAGGCAGTTTGAAGGTGTTGTTAAGGGACGATGCCTCGGCCTTTGACTATCATCGCTTTCTTGCACCACTTAAAGATATTTGTCCAAATTTAATATTAAAAAGTATAATACAATGTTTTTATATTTCTACATATATTCTTTGTGTGTGTGTGTGTGTGTGTGTGTGGGTTTTTGTGTGTTTGTGTATAAATGTGTGTAAAATTCATTTGTTGTTTTGTATTTTCGTTTTTTTTTTAAATATTTTTTGGTTTATTCAAAATATTTAACATTAGTCACCAGCGTTGATTGGTGATGATAACCAAAATTGGTTTTTCGTCAGGGGAAAATATTTGAGAAACATATTTTAATGTTTAAGTAAAAAAAAGTTATCAATGGAAAAAATTTAAATGTAAATCAAAATAAATAATTCTGATAACATTGCAGTTTTCTAAAACATTTAATAATAATTTTCGTTTAGATTTTTCACTTGTGGTTTTGGGAAATAAATAAGAAAATCTCACACCTGGATTTAAGGAACATATTCTAATGTGATACATTAAAATTTAACCTATTGTTGTGAAAGGACCTTACTTAATACTTATAAATGTGCAGAATGATAATTGAGTTTTCTTTAAGAAAAAAGTGTTATGAGGATGCATCAAATATAAATGTAGGAGGGCAAAAAAGTACCAATCTTTTCTGTAAAATTGTTTATCCTTAACCTTTGAGAGGCTGCTTGCGGAGTTTTTCTCGGCATGTATCATTATTTGTTTAGAAAACGTCTTTCCAGTTGTCAGATGTTTATTTCCAGCTCGTTACTCCCCAACCTATATTCATGGAAACGGTCCAACTTATTTTTGTTAATTTTTTCCAAGTAACGTTAGTGTGAAACATAATTCTTATGAGAGTGGGTCATGTTCACGCTATACTAGTGGTGACTAGTGAGCTTGAAAATTTACAGTTATGAGTTTGATTTTTCAACAAAGATTAAGTTTCTGCTATTTTTATTTAACTGTAGAACCTATTGATATGTTGCTTACATGTTTTGACAATTCAAGTTAATTTTAGAAATATGATGTTTGGGAATTATGTATAATCAGGTCGCTGAAGGTGATTAATCGTTCAATGTAATTTATTCAATATTATTAATCGCTTTGCCTGAGTTTTTGTTGCTTTTAGATTAACGCAACTACTGTGATCTATATGTATTCTTTTATAACATTTCATGTCCCAAACGTTGTTAAGAAATAATACTGGACAGCTACGAACATAGCCTCATATACTTCTTGTCCAGGAGTTCATTAAGACCTGGTCTATTCGTGAACCTGTTATCTCGAACATGAGTTGGAATAGTTATCCCGCGAGGTGTTGTGCTCTATCCTAACTGTTAGGATCTAATCATTGCATATAACTTTAAATACTGACTATATTTATTTTTCCAAAAAAATGGGTATCAACAACAATTATAAACTACTGATATAAACTGATTAAATCTATACTGAGCGAAAAACTCCAGTTAACATAGAAACTGAAAGCTTCTATTATTTGACAAAAGGAGAATATATGGGCTATAAATTCTAATCTATGGCCTAGGATAGTTTTTATTTATGTTGCAAGTTTTGAGAAGCGATAAATATCCGTTAGAGAGCACAGATCTGTAATCTTATATACGATATGTCACTGAAAATAAACTCTCTTGAAGCAAACAAATGCTATTTTGAAGCAACAACAAAATTCATAACAAGCCGGGCCTGTTTGTCTTAGAAAAACTGTGTTATGACGAGATCAGCTATGTATTAGCTATGATTAACATATGTAATCCTAAATAAGTTAATTATTTTTATCCACCTTAATTTTTCTAACTAATTCCCTCTCATCTTCCTAACATAATGAATTGTCTTTAAATTGAGAGAACTCCGTTTCAGAGTTTATATATATGAATTATTATTATTACTTGTAAATAATTTTTTTCACCACTGAGGGCTATAATTTTACCTTATGTGATCAGGCACTTTTCGGTTACTTGACCATTGTCGAATCACTAGTGGGCAACGTAAAATATCTATATATATATTTGACCCCTTTTTTGATTGACAAAGATCATTGTGTGATAGAAATATTTCAAGTGTGATAAGTTTTCATATGTGTCTATTTATTTATTTCCAAGAGATTGCAGTTTTGGACTATTGCCACTAGGCACGTCTACCAGTCTCCTATCTAGTCCAAAAATTCCTATATATATATATATATATATATATATATATATATATATATATAGATTTTTTGGACTAGGAGACTGACAGACTTACCTTGGTAAGAGTCCACTCTGTAGTCTTTACCAACCAAAACTAACCTAAATATATATATATATATATATATATATATATATATATATATATATAATATATATATATATATATATATATATATATATATATATATATATATATATATATATATATATATATATATATATATACACACACACATACATACACACACACACACACCCACATATATATATATATATATATATATATATATATATATATTATAACAGGGTGTCTAGTGACAGGGAAAACCTGGAAAAGTCAGGGAATTTTAAGATTCTGGAAAATTCAGGAAAAAGTCAGGGAAAATTTTAAAAAATCGGGAAAATATTTATTTTGATTAGAAACAAAACTAGTGGCCATTGCTCTCGAATATTTGGTATTGTAAGCCAGCGGTTTAGGGGCAGGGCAGTCAGGAAATAACACTTCTTTATTTAGATGCCCATTATTTATTTGATAAGCCCGTTGCTATGACCTCAGGACTTATGTCAATAAATATTAAACGTGTCGAGTTGGTACAGCTTGGAAGTTTTAGCCTGGACCGTGGCCTTGGGGTGTGCAGTGGTTCTGTTATCATATGAACAGGTGGGGATAACAGATAACTCAGTCTGTTTCTGACCACACAGAACGCTGTGTAAACATTCGTAGCCAGCAATTTGTCTAGACTCGTGATAATATGTGTTTTATTTGACGGTGATTATTTTTACACTGTTTATTTCAACATGGAAGGTTCCGGTTTTCATTGCCGTAGCAGGCAATCACGTCATGCAGATGTCGTCATTACCTTCCCTCCTTCCTTAGGATAAATATAAACTGAAAGATGAAGTGACAGAAGCAGAGATTATATGGTGCATGAATTTAGTAATGCAACACTTCTTTACGCAATGCAGAAGGTAGTGTGTGCCTCTTTCCAAGGATGTTCCCTGATAGCACCATTGCACAGAACATAAGATTGCGGAAAGATAAAATTTCCTATAGTGTTGTATTCGGTTTATCAAATTATTTTAAATTCAAATTCTAACTATGTAATTGGCTTTGATGAAAGTTTAAACAAAATATCACAAAGAGCCCAAATGGATTTGAGTGTTAGGTATTGGGATGCAGAGACGGATGAAATGAAAGCTCGATATTTTGGTTCTGTGTTCCTTACAGACACAAAAGCAAAAGAGTTACTCAATTAGTTCTTAAAAGGTGTTCAAAGTCTGGATTTATCCAAGATCCTTCAGATATCAATGGATGGGCCCAATGTAAACTGGGCTTTCTATAGACAGAAAATGACCGAGAAAGATAGAAGAGCAGCTGAGAAGAGGAAAAATAATATTCAGCTGAAGGAACTGGAAGCTAAAAAAGCAAAAGTGATGTCAGTTGCTACAAAAGAAATAGAACTTATATCTGAAGAGATTGAAAAACTAAAGCAAAAAAGCTAAGACAAGACAGTTGTATAAATTTGTTTATATTCTAAGTGTTATAAATATAGTGTAAATACAATTTAGAAAAGTCAGGGAAAACTCAGGGAATTTCTTCAAGCTATTTTACTAGACACCCTGTAACTTAACTTTTGTTAAATTTAAGTTACTTTTATGTTATATAATTACCTTACCTATCTAATGTCACACCTTCAGGTTTATAAAGAATTTACAATCATATAAAATTTTAACATCACTTGCATTTATTTCTCTACATTTAACTCCACACATTATACTAAATTTATATTAATATTTTTCAGTGACAGGATTGATTTCTTAACTAACATTACAATTAATAAAAGATGGACTCTTGAGGCTTTAGGTTTTTTAATAATATAACATAACAAAGTTTAATAAATTCAGTATTAAATTTTGTTCTTGCTCTCGGGTCGCTAATACGGGAGATTTTTTTTCTTAAATTAGAAATGGTGAAACTAGATTTATTTTTATAAATTGCAATGAAATTAAATTTGTTCTGAAATTTAATAAATTATAGATGTCTGTTGGCTAAACTTATATCCAAAGAATACTTAGGTTTTGTAGAGCTCCTGGAATCTTGGTCATTGTTACCTTCTGCGTTTACACTTGACAAAAAAAACAACTTACTTTCCTAATTCTTTAAAAAAAACTCTTACTTCGTACTTTTTTAAAATTTACTTATAAAAACAACAAAACTCTTTACTTATTTTAACAATTTACCCCTTTTACATCACTGCCACCTTTTGTCCCCACCAATCCGTCTGCCCTCTTCTGAAGCTCCCTTGAAACTTAACCTTTTCATGATCATTTTAGTTTTTATGAAAATCCCTAATCTCTCCCTCTACCAATACGTTCTTTTTTAGTTTCCCACAGCTGTCACAATTAACCCACCTAACGGTATGGCGTTATTTCCCAGGTTATCGGTTACTGGAATTTCCCGTCTTAGCAAGCTTGGACCCTTTCTATTGTCAATAGTTGTCCGCACACAGTTTATAGCTGCCCTGGAAAAGAATAATGGAATGGTACCTGCTTGTCGGCACCTTACAAACTATTTGTGTCTTTCTTTGCTTAATCCTTCTACAGATAATTATTTTAGCTACTAACTAACAATTTATCTAAAGCCTCATAGATTATGTTATAGAGTCCATTACGTTATGTTATCATAGAATTAATTTTCTTTGATTTCTTAAATTTAAATTTTACAATATTTGAATACTATGACATCAAAGAACAATTTGTTTTAAATTCTTCACCCAATCTTAAATTTCTAATAAATTTATTTCTACTATAGGTAAACCTCTTATATCCTAACTCATTACACTTATAAATATTACATAATTACAAAATCACATCCTACAAATTAATAATCCTTCTTTGAATTAAGTGTGAAAGTTTACAATGCCATTGTTCATCCTACGATCCTAACCATTAATTATTTATGCATGAATATCAAAATTTTCTTTTACACAATTATTTAATTACTTAATATGGGTTTATGATACTTTTTTAACATTCTACAATTAAATTTACCCTCAAGTTTACCATTATTTATGGAAGTAAGTTGGTAACTGCTAATACCAAGACATTTTTTTATTTCATAGGGCCCTTCATAAATTTCAAAGAATTTGCTGTATTTTCCCTCTGCCAAATTCGATACAATCAGAGCTTTAATGAGTACTAAATCTCCATCTGTATAAATTGTAGGTTGATGCTTCTGGTTAAATCTGTCTGCACATTTTTCTCTTTTGTTGTTAATTGGAAAATGTATTTCTGCTTCACTGGTTAATTTGGTGTGATTTCCTGGAGGTAACCTGATTACATTTTTCCAAATCCTATGGGGTTTTCTGGTAAACTGGACTTCATACGGTGTAGTTTTTATGGTGTCTTGGTGTGTCTCATTGATAATTATCTCAATTTCCTCTAATTTCTTTTCCCATGCTCTATGGCTATCCTTAAGTAAGATCCTGAATAGCTGACTCAGCTGTCTCATTGTCCTCTCGGTGCGATTAGATTGTGGATTTCGAATGGAGGAGTGTATAGTCCATGTGACAACTAAATGTAACTCCGTTATTATTATTAAACTTCAATATTTCAATCCCCTTATCTTCTTTATTTCCACTCATTATACTTAACTTGATAGTCCTTTCAATAAAATTTACAATTGCTTCATTTTTAATTAAAAAGTCTATGCCCAAGATACATGTTTTAATTAAATTAGGGATTACTATGAAGTGAGTTTCTAATTTAGTATTCCCTAATTCTAATTGTGTCACGATTTGACGTTTAATAGCTTCAGATTTCTGACCTTAACATTTGACATTCCCACAATAGATGAATCTTTAACTGTTTCCCTAATTTTATTATAAAAGTCTTCTGATAATGAATTAAACTGGCTCCCCATATCAATCAGTGCATTTACCCTAAGGTTTCCTATTATAATTTCTAATTCTGGGAAATTTATTAAATCTATCTTTTGTTCATCAATCCTTCCTTCATCACATAAAATTTCCCTTATCTCGGTAAAAGCTAAAGTGTATTGTTCAGGTCTAGGGAATGCCAGTATTGGGTCAGAACACCTGTTTCATTGCGAACCTGACGGGCGTGGTCCGTTGTTTATATTTACAACTGGTTTGCTAGGCCCCTTTGCAAAACGGCTATTTTCATATCTCTGTTTGTTCCTTTGGCTAAATTGGCCAGGTCTATTGTGTCCTGTAAATCGAAAGTGTTCCTTCTGTTGAAAGTGAAATTCTGTAATTAGGTTGACGAACGCACTTTTACTTTTTATCACTAGTGATTAAAGCTATAGCAACATTCGGGTCAAAATGTTGTGCCAGTTTCCTAATTATTAATTCCTCTGGTATCTTTGGTGATATATCTTGGAAATGCAACAAATTTTGTTCCACGTACTCTTATCATATTGACGTGTCCCCTATAATCATATTTACCAAACTCTAATTGGTCTCTAGCTCTACCTTGTATTATTTCACTCTAAAACTTTTCTTTAAATGCTTCTACAAAGTCTGTAAATTCCTTAAAACTTCCCGAATAAAGCCTCCACCAAGTTAAAGCCTGCCCTTTTAGATGCGTAGCTATCCAGTCTAAATCATTTCCCGTATAAAATTTTTCAAAAAGGTTAGTTATGTCTTGAAGAAAAACTATAGGTGCACGCTCTTCGCTGGTGAAAATTTTGTTAGTTTCTACTGGACATACAATTGCGTTTCTCTTTCGATTTTCTACCAAATCTAACTGATTTCTGACTTGTTTAAGGTGTTTGTCTAACTGTTTTAACTAAGGTTGTCGGTAATACGTTATTCAATGTCATTTTTTAGTCTGTTTAAATCTTCCGTTTGTTTCTGATGTTGGTCCGAGCATTTTATTTCCATGTTTGCTAATTTAGTTTGTGTTTTTTGTTCAGATTCTTTGATCCCTTTTTCAATCGTATCCTTTAAATTTTCTTCGGTTGTATTGATTTTATTGTTTAATTGTAAGCTTTCACTCTTCCATTGTTCCCTATCCCTAACAATTCTATCCTTAATTTCTTTTTTAAACTCTTCATTACTTTTATTTATATCATCTATTTTGTCGTTAGTTTGATCTAATTTACTATTTAAATCTTGTGAAGTTTTGTCTAATTTATTATTTTGCTCTTCGAACTTTGTACTTACGTATTGCATTAGCTGTAACATATCTACCCCGGTGTTAATGCTAATCCCTACAATTGTCTCTGTCCCCACACCCAAATTTTGTTCTTCTACTGGCGCATTTGTCCCTACATCCTCTATTTCCCGCCCTAAGTCTTCCATGTCCATTGTCTGCCCTAATTGTCCAATTTGGCTATTATCATCCCCCATTTTATTTAACCTTTCTAAAATTCTCCTACTTCATCTTAGAATAAAGGTACCAACTCGCTCCTTTACAAATCGATTCATACACCTACTTATTTATTTATGATATAAAGTCTCTTCCCTAATAATGTTCACAGTTTTTTATTAAATTTCATTAATTAACACTTTTACTTAAGCCAACAGATTAATAAGTTTGTTTATTAATTTATGATTTACGTTTCTTTATTATTTATTTATATTTACCATTTCTATTTAATCTGCCAACTAGTTGGGCGCCAAATTATAACTCAACTTTTATTAAATTTAAGTTACTTTTATGTTATATAATTACCTTACTTATCTAATGTCACACCTTCAGGTTTATAAAGAATTAACAATCATATACAATTCACTTGCATTTATTTCTCTACATTTAACTCTACACATTATACCAAATTTATATTAATATTTTTCAGTAACAGGATTGATTTTTTAACTAACATTACAATTAATAAAAGGTGGACTCTTGAGGCTTTAGGTTTTCTAATAATATAACATAACAAAGTTTAATAAATTCAGTATTAAATTTTTTTCTTGCTCTCGGGTCGCTATTACGGGAGCTTTTTTTTCTTAAATTAGAAATGGTGAAACTAGATTTATTTTTAAAAATTGCAATGAAATTAAAATTGTTCTAAAATTTAATAAATCATAGATGTCTGTTGGCTAAACTTATATCCAAAGATACTTATGGTTTTGTAGAGCTCCTGGAATCTTGGCCGTTGTTACCTTCTGCGTTACACTTGAAAAAAAAAAAAACAACTTACTTTCTTAATTCTTTAAAAAAAACTCTTATATCACACTTTTTTAAAATTTACTTATAAAAACAACAAAACTCTTTACTTATTTTAACAATTTACCCCTTTTACATCACTGCCACCTTTTGTCCCCACCAATCCGTCTGCCCTCTTCTGCAGCTCCCTTGAAACTTAACCTTTTCCTGATCATTTTAGTTTTTATGAAAATCCCTAATCTCTCCCTCTACCAATACGTTCTTTTTTAGTTTCCCACTGCTTTCACAATTAACCCACCTAACGGTACGGCGTTATTTCCCAGGTTATCGGTTACTGGAATTTCCCGTCTTAGCAAACTTGGACCCTTTCTATTGTCAATGGTTGCCCGCACACAGTTTATAGCTTCCCTGGAAAAGAATAATGGAATGGTACCTGCTTGTCGGCACCTTACAAACTATTCGTGTCTTTCTTTGCTTAATCCTTCTACAGATAATTATTTTAGCTACTAACTAAATTTATTCTATAGCCTCATATGTTATGTTATTATATAATATATATATATATATATATATATATATATATATATATATATATACGAGGTGTCTTAAAAAAATACCTGGAATTTTCGTTTTTTGAAAAAAATATTTATTCATCTACATCTATATTGTTCCCTTCAAAGTAGTCCCCACTAGATATTATGCACTTATGCCAGCACTTTTTCCAATTCTCAAAACACTTCTGGAATTCGATCTTTGGGATAGCTTTGAGCTCTTTCAACGATGCACTTTTAATGTCGTCTATACTTGTGAAACGACTATCCTTTAAGGTTTTTTTTAATTTTTGGAAAAAGGAAAAAGTCACAAGGGGCCATGTCTGGCAAATATGGAGGTGGGGCATCATTACAGTGTTGTTTTTTCGCTGTAAAAAAAATCACGAACAAGCAACGATGTGTGAGCCGTTGCATTATCGTGATGCAAAAGCCATGAATTGTTTTGCCACAAATCCGGAATTCCTTCGCACTGCTTCACACAAACGGCGTTGAACTTGTAGATAGTACACTTTATTGATCGTTTGACCTTGTGGCAAGAATTCATGATGCACTATACCATTAAAATAAAAAAACGCAGTAAGCATAACCTTGACGTTCGACCGCACTTGCCGAGCCTTTTTTGGTCTTGGAGAGCCAGAATTCTTCCACTGGGACGATTGAGCCTTCGTTTCGACACCATATCTTTAAACCCATGTTTCGTCGCCTGTTATAATACGTTTCAGTAATTCTGCATCGTCCCTGACTTCATTTAGTGATTCTTGAGCTACTTCCATTCGCTCAAGAGAAGTTTTTGTTCAAAATTCAACAATTTTGGGACAAATTTTGCAGCCACCCGTTTCCTACCCAAAATGTTCCCAAAAATGTCATGGCATGAGCTAATCGATATGCCAACATCATCAGCGACTTTTCTCTGATTGTGATTCGGCGATCATTCATAACCATTGCTTCCACGTGTTCATCGGTTGTTGATGTGCTGGGGTGTTCGTCATCGTCTTCGTGGCCATCTTGGAAACGCTTATACCACTCATAAATACTTGATTTTTTCATAACAGACTCACCATAGGCCTTTGCTAACATTTCGCACACTTTGTTACACTTTATTTCATTTTTTACGCAAAACAATACAAATTCTTCGATCCATTTTTTTAACATTAAAATACATCTAACCTTAGCGGTTACCACAGATAAAGTAAACAATGAATACAGCTGAAAATTGTGTCATACTTCAGCGGCATGTATACCAACAGAATAAAAAAATTTTTACAATCGGATTCTCCGAACGCGTGAAATTTAAACATTGCTGGTAGTTTTTTAACACACCTCGTGTATATATATATATGTCTATAAAGTTTTTGTACTAAAAATATAACTTTTAGTTTTTAAATAAATCAGTATACAAATAAGAGTGTAGTTTTTTTTAAACAAGTTTTTTCCAATTTTCTTTGACAGATCTATCTAAAGATTTACTGTTGGTAATATCATGGATGATGAATTCTGATTACAAGCAACGCCCTTCAGCTGACAAACTGCTGAAAAATTCCTTAATTTTGCCCAGAGTTAAAGCATGGAATCAGGTAAGACTTTAATTTTTTAAAATTAAAACTAAACGTCTTACTAAAAACTTACATTAAAATAAAATAATTTTTGAACCTTGAAATACATTAAAGAATATAGTAAAACTATAAACGTCTGTTGGAAGTTTAATCTATGTTTTATATGATAATTTATTAAAAAATTTATGATAGATTTTAAAGTTAGTATTCACATCATATTAGTTATACACATATCAGTTATGTAACAAGAACAGGCGCATAAGATGAATAATCAATTCTTGTGTTGAGTATAGATACAGTAGAGTGTCAGTAATCCGGACATCAAAAATCCGGATCGTGGTTTCAGTGTGCACAACATTTGGCATCTGGCTCGACACCACTGCATATCTAAACTAAATGTTATCTTTAATTATAAATGCAAAGGAGATACAACAATCCCGAAAAAATGCGTCATAACTAAATTTAAAACGTAACTTACAGTAGATTCAATCATGATTTTAATTTTTTTGATTTGTATGTTCTACATGCTAACCAATAACGCGTATTGTATACAATCAGCAAAGTAATAAAATTTATTATTAAACTCACTCTTTAGTTAGTTTGTTATATAGGCTAATATGCTTTTGTTCAAAAAACAATAAAAGACTTTTTCACTCATTACGTTCGTACCAGCATGTTTTTTTTGGCTTTCTATGCTATGTATTAATATGTGCATTATATGTTCTTTCACTAAATTCTTTTATATTTTTTAAGCCCTCTGAGGTCTAATTTGTAATAATTCCTGGTTTACTTCAAACATACAAAATACTTTAAGCATTAAAAGGGATTATAGTTAATGAAATATCAATAATATGCAGTAGTTGAGAAATCGTTTGAAAATCTGGATAAATCAGTAGTCCGGATGTGTCCCGGTCCCAATTGATCCGAATTTTCGATGCTCAACTGTATAGGGTCTAATTTACGTCCTCCATCCCCATCTCCAGAAATGTAAATGCCCTGCTAACAATCAATCCTGTTCATAGATATTTTCATTCTAGAAATTCCTATTGATAAGGGCATGATAACACCTTCTGTTTTGCGCAGTATATAATCATGACAGGTCGGTCACTTACCTTTATATCTTTGTGCCAGTCTTCCACAATTGTTGAGACATGTATTCCCTCACTGCATATTTATAAGTCCCTTTTTTCCAAGTAAACTGTCATAACTACATAAAGAATGCTTCCAATCGAATGTAAATACCTAGGATAACTGCTTTGGAACATTTAGTCAACTGTGTTTTACATAACTTTATAACTTGAAAACTTGCTTTGCCCATAGACTATAGACAAAGGCTATAAGCTATAGAGCATAATGCTTTAGTCTATGGACAAAGCGAGTTTTAAAAGTCATAAAATTGTTTTATAAAAGCGGGAAAACCACTTATTTTAAATTTTTAAAAGTTAACACGTGGGATTACATTCTTTTGCGAGTGTTTTCAGTGACATTCAAGATGAACATCCTGCTCTTATAATGACCTATAAGAATATGCTCATTGTTACTCTATTAACTTCATTAACTCTTTTAAGACCTTCCATTTTTGTCAAATAGCATGCAAGAAAGAAACCATTTTTAAAATTTTTGTAGTTCAGTAATACCCTGTACTTATGCGATAGATGGGACCAAGAGATAGTTGTAAAAGTCGAATTCCCGTAAGTCAGAGTATAATTTTACATAGAATCACAGAAATCATGCTTAATTGGGTTAAAGACTAAATAAACCAATAATTTAGAAGAAAAATGTGTATGTATTAAAATCTTAAATTCATAATACAAAAAAAGAATTGTGTTATATACATACATATTGGAAAGAAGTAAATAAAAAGAAGTTATTTTGACATAGGATTCATAAAATCTAGTAAATTCGTTTGACGAATTGAAGATGTTTTTTCCGACACAGAATTTGCTGTTTTGTAGCAGAAATATGCTCATAATTGGAGTCTATGCTTTTCAAAATTGCTAGGCTTTGCTCAATTATATTAAGGCTTTTTGTCAAGTTTCTAACCGTCATTTGATCTTCTACATCAACTGGGTTTAATTAATCTAGGTGTTTAAAGTCGTCCTCTTGCGCACACATTTCTGTGAGCTCATCAATTGTCAGTTTCTGGTTGTGTGAATCAAGCAGTTCTTGAACATCATCATTATCCACTTCTAAAATAAGTAGTCTGGCAAAACCGAGAACTTCTTCAATCACAACAGCAATGTTAACAGACTCTGATACTGATTTCACTTGAGTTTCAGTGCCGAAAAGAATTGACACAGATTTTTCTAAACGCCATTCAAAATTTTTGTGAAATCTCATTCCAAGATTGTGCAATGGTTCTCACAGCATCTAAAACATTGAATTGTATCCAAAAATCTTTAATAGCTTCATACCGATACGTAAATGATTTTCCTGTGTAATAAGCTTTAAATGTTTTGATGGCTCTCTGATCCATCCATTGAAGCAAACTAGCAGTGTTTGGTGGCAAGAATATCACTTTCATGTTTGTGTCAAAATTATTAAAAGTAGTAGGAGGACGACAGGTGCATTGTCAATTAATAGCATCACTTTAAAAGGAATTTGTTTAGACCAACAATAAAGTTCGACTTGAGGTATGAAATGATGGCACAACCAGTCCTCAAAAAGGAAAGCGGTCATCCAAGCCTTCTGATTCAACTTCCAAATCACAGGCAAGCTAGCTTTAGAAATACTTTTTAATGCCCTTGGATTTACTGAGTGATCTATTAGAGGTTGCAACTTACAGTTACCAGCTGTATTTGTGCCAACCATAACTGTCAGTCGGTCTTTGGCAGCCTTAAAACCTGGAAATGTTTTCTCTTCACAAGGTATTAAAGTTCTTTTAGGCATTTTCTTCCAGGCAAGTTTTTTTGTAACTTATAGAGGGTAATTTTTATGAATGAACGATTGTTTCGAAACACGTCAGCAAGTAAGCCCTTACGTATTCTCTTAGTTAAGTATTATTTAATTATAGTTTAATCAGTGAATTCAAGATGATTACAAAAGCAACTTTCATTAATATTAATAATTCAAGCTACTAGTTGTTTTTATAGAGATGAATTTTAAAAAGAAATTCTCTTGGGCCCTAGCTTACACACAATGTGTTTACAGTCCTACTCGGTAACAAGAAAACCGCTGTTTTATTTTTATTTCTGCCACAGCATAGTAGTTTTAAATAACTTTTTATTTAATTTTGTATAGCTCTATATTTATTTTAATAACTCTATATTTTAAATAAATTTTGTGCATCATGCTATAAAAAAACCGCATAATAGTTTTGACGGGACATTTTTTATTAATTTTATTGCTGATAAAATTTTAATTCATTTCAGATTTCAACCATGACTAAAACACAGATCACAATTAAAATGAAAATTAATATTGTGTTAAAACAAACTAATATAAGAACTATGATATTTAAAAAAATACAAGGTAGCCTAAACCTACTCATCTGTCGCTTTAAGACAGTACCATCAATACTTGCAAGGGCACCATCAATCAAGTTCACACAATTAATGGTAATGATTATAAGTAATTTCATCCACGGGGGAGAGGGGGCGGAGCTTACCTCACACCTATATATAGCGACAGCAGAGAACGGTTGGCATCACTGTAGTTTGTAACTTCTTGTTTGCTAGATTCTAATAAGACCCTCTGATGATGATGACATGGTCATTGAAATGTACATAAGGGTTTAATCTTGTTAATAACTTGTTTAATTTCTTATTTTCGTGGTATTGGGGTTGTTTCCAATATTTTCACTGTAATATATTGTACCACTGTGTTATTGATATTGTATATTGAATAATTAAAATTAAATATGTATTATTATGTGTAGGTATTGTCTTACCGTGAAGTAAAAGGCCATTTGCTTGCTTGGCTACGTACACTTGTAATCATTCCTTTGACGAAGATGGCTTCAGTTTGCTCTCAAGCTTTCAACTATCTATTTTATATGTGGAACAGTAACAGGTTCCACCCTCCAAGAGTACATGTCCAATTTGCAGGTATGTTTCTCTATTTACCTGATATTATCGAAGACAAAACTGACGTTGAAAAAAAATTACAGATGAAGCTATAGGATTTTTTTCAAATGTTGGCCATAATATGTTTACGCATGAATGAGTGGATTTGAAAAATCATCAACTTTTTTGTCACCTAATTAAGTTTACACTGGAATATTATATTGTTGAATGTTTTGAGGCACAACTATTACCCCTCAATAGCTGTGTTAGGTAGGACGTAAGCTGAGATGCAGGCGGCGCAGCGCACGCAACACAACACACGGCAGAAAACTGTTCCTCCATATTTGCTAATGGCGCTGCATAAGCTGCTATTTGTGTCTGGCACACTCATGGGCCAGTATGTAACAGTTTGTAGCACAGACACAGATTTGACACCACTCAGCTAGGTATCCAAGATGTCATTAAATGACCGTTTGATTCAGCTGGTAATGGGTAAACACTCAACAGTAGCTCACGTATTGTACCTAAATCTTGTATTTAAAAAATCTTTAATGCCACACACGTTTTGACAATTAGGTTGTCATATTCAGTAATGGACAAACACTCAACAATAGTTTACATATTGTACTTAACCCTTATATTTTAAAGATCTCTAATAACTCTGTGCTATACAATGTGAATCATGAAGGTTATAGTAAGAAAACGTATAAAGATTCTTTGTGGGCCAACATAGCCATGAGTGTGTTTCGTTTTTCATATATTCACTCTGCTACACACTTTTTACTCGAATTTTTTAAACACTGTATAACATAACCAATTCCTCAATTCCCATATCGGATTCAAATGAGTTGGTATCTGTATCTTCCATTTAAAAGGCAAAAATGGCATGCGTGTGCCGTGTGCTACGTCTCAACATCCGCTGGCAAAAGATTCGTGTGTTGCGTGTACTGCGCTGTTAAACGTGGATTGCGTGTGCTGCACCGCCTGCGTCTCAGCTTACATCCTGCCTTATTGTCTATTTTTGGCTGTTATATGATGTATTGTGTGTAATAGATTATATCTTCATGCAAGTTATTTTTGTGTTATGTAACAACAAATTGTGTTAGATTGGAAGTGCGTAATTACTATCAAAAGTAACTAGCCTGGTTTCTGTCTTAAAACATAGAACAGTGAACTGATTTAGTGACACATCTGCTGAAAATACCATTAAATAGTGATTTTATTCAAATATTTTAATTATTAAAATTGTGAATTACAAAAAGCCTCATAAGGTTCAAAAAATGTTAGATTTTCTTCTATTGGTCATAGAAAAACTACACTTCCATATCTACCTTGGATGTCTCAGTTATTAATTGCCTTTTCCGTCATAATCATAAGTTATGAAATATTATAAACATAATCTAACTTTTAATAATTAAAACCTCCCAATATATCAGAAACTATATTTAAAAAAATGACACTGGCGCACTACAGAAAAACTATGTACTGTAATGAAGGCTAGACTGTCACTGTTCATTTGTGATTTGACTAGGTGGCTGTCATATGTACCAGTTGTAATTTAGATATGACAAATGTGTTTTGAAAATGTCATGTCAAATATTTTATTAAAGAACATTCTAGAATGTTTTTCATTGACAGTCACTTTGTGACATTAAACAATATTAAAGCAAAACATTGAATCTCGTTTATTAACACATTCAGCCGCGCTGCGATATTGGAGATCTCATCCAACTACTGTCTGTTTTTACGTTAACTTCCACATATGATGGCAGTGGAATTATTGAAATGCTATGCAGGTTGCATAGCTTGTCGTCGCATCTAATTATCTCAATAATTTTATTCTACCATATACAGGTTTATTGGGGAGATCAAAACAGTGTATTAGACCTTAAAATAGTGTTTTATTTATTGGGTCACAATTAAAAAAAAATACAAATGACAAAATACTATATGACAAATAGTAAAACTCAATAAAAAAAAACAAAGAAAAAAAGATAATTTACATAAAAATGTAAAGTACCTACTACTAAAATATACTACATACTAAAATTAACCACTCAACTTTTAACTTGGAATGTTTGTTTCGTTTGTGTCTTGTGTTTCACAAAGCCATAGAGATTGTTAATGTAAACGTAGACATAGATAATGCATATGTCACGTCCAAGACTATTTATAGTCGAGATTAGCTGACATTTGTTTACTACAATCTTGTGATGACACATTAGGTTCTTGGGTGTCCAAGTATTTTGTCAATGACTCATATTTACAGTAGTCTGTTCCCACTTCGAGTATGTTCATTCACTCTAATAGGACAGTTATCGTTTATTCTTGCATTAAGTTCAGAAAGCTTAAATTATTTTTATGATCGTTGTTTTTACCATATATTTTGCCGCGTTAAGTGGTTAAAACTAAAAAAAACCATTAAAATATAAAAGTTGAACCAAATTAAATCTGTTCATAAAACTCCCTGAAGCATTGTTTCAGTTGAAGCATCAAAAAATTCCAAACTCTTCTGAAGTACTTATGTAAAAGTCAAACCTTTATACAAACACTTATCGACACTAGAGAATTTTTAATTAGACTGCCGGTGCGCCCACCCTCTCTCAGAAGGGAAGCGGGGAGTGCACTGGCACGCTCTCAGTGCCTCGCAAGGGAACCCAGAGCGTGCCGGTATGCTAGCTGCGCTGAACGTGGTAATTTTGTCAAAGGTAAGTAATGAAATATTTCTTGCAGATTATTCTGGCTCAACACCAAATACTTGGTCTAACCCTCGGTCTAACAAGACTGACAATTTTGGAACACCGTGTCTTAGCCATGACAATTTAGATATATCATCTTCTTCAGCAACTCTCCGAGAACTAAGGTAAATAATTTATTGTTTATTACTTTTCAATTACTTTATTTATTTTAAAATTTAAAAAAAGATTTATAAAATATTTACAATCTTTTAGCATAAGAGTAAGTTGGAAGCGCAGAATATTTTCAACACTGTAGAAACACCTGTTTCTATCCTAATTATGAAAATTTCAAAGTACAGTTGAACTTCTGTGTAACGAAATCGATTCTCCAGATAAAAAATTCGTTATATAGAAGTTCGTTTATGAGAAGTCGTTTTATCAAAAATACTCCCGCCTTATCTTACTGCAGTATAAGTTCGCGTGGCTAGTGACAAACCAAGCACAGTATAATATCGCGGGCATTTGTAAGGTAATAGGTCAACGTTAGCATGGGAGAACATTTTATAATGTTTGAATTTAGTGTTTCAAGATTTATGTAGTTGAAAATCTTAAAATATTTCACTAATTTGTTTAGGATATTTTTTTTCCCGAATTAGATACCTGAATAAAATAGGCCTACAGTATGTTCCGTACTCTGTATATTATGATAAACAATCTAATGCTAATGGAAAAATATTGTATAAATATGGTAATAAATGAGTGTACTTACTAATGTAATTCATTTCCAAGAAGCATAACTCAAACCTACAGTACTACATTTTAATTGAAGGACACTCAGTACATTAATTTATTAATTTACTTCATTGATTTAAATATAGTACACACTCAACACAAACTGTAATATACATTACACAAGTCGTAAACAGAGAATCAACATTAAATGAAACACAAATTAATAAAAATAAATGTTTTCATTTGTTTCTAGTGTTTGAAGTTTTACTTGAAAAAGGGATTAACTTTTTGTTGCACTTTTCATTTAAATAAAACCATTTTATTTTAAAATCTGGTCCCGATTTATTAGTACAGTCGATAGCGAACTCTAAAGTATACTAAATTTTTTTCAACATCTAACGTCTACAACTACATCAAAGTCTTTTATAACGTTCAATATTTCTTAAACATTTAAAGACCTTTTTGATATTTTTTCAAAGTTTGACAAACTCACAGCATGAATGAAACGGATTAACTGAACTAGCAAGGTTATTGTGAGGAAGAAGACCCTTCCCAATGGTGGGAAAAAGAAAGAGTACGTAGCTATAAATACCGAATTCTTTGAATCGGTTCTTTTACTAATGTATAGTTTACTGAAGGCCGGATATAAACAACAATACAGTGCTGTATCCGCTGTTAGGCGAATTGTATTGTCCACTACCTTACAACCTCTAGGTTTCACTGCACTTCCTGCTGAAAACAATGTCCTATAATTACCTTTGTGAGCTGCTGATACAAGATTACATTTTTTTTTTTTTTTTTTTTTTTTTTTAGTTGGAGAAGATATTTTGTTATTGAGAAGTCCAAAATGCGTACGTAGGGGCATATTATAATACTATATTTCTAAAATGTCAAGGGACACCATAAAAATTCGTTACTTAAGAGGATTTCATTATTTGAAAGTTCGTTATATAGAAGTTCGGCTGTATATTGCTTTACATATACTCTAATTCTAACTTTAAAGGAAATATCTTTCAAAATTTTAAGTAGTTTATAAATTATCGTAAAAATGTATTTGTAATAATAATGTTTTTTCTATGTTTATATTTAGGGATGGGCCAATTCCTAATATTTTCGATTCCGATTCTAAAATTTTCCTTTCGATTCTCGAATCTTTAGTTGATTCTCGATTCTTTCAAGTTATATTAGCTTATATGCTAGGTCTCTAATAATTAATTTAGTTAACATCTTGGTCATATGGCAAAACCTTTTAAAAGTTCTGTTTTAATGTAATAGGCTACACAAAACCTTCAACCTTGATTAATCAATTGGAATTTTTAAAAGCATAAAAACATATCAGATAAAAGTAATGACTTATTTTAAAGTTAAAAATGTGAACTTTACACTATTTTATAATGTTTGAAAAAATACCTAAGCCTATTTACATTGTCTCAAAAAAAAAAAAAAAAATTAAAAACAAATGAACAACATAAATAGTAAACAGTTAATACAAATAGGGTAGTTTTTAATATTTAAAAGTCTGGCAGGTAATGTACATTTCTGTTCAAAATCACAAGCATTTGAACACGTTGTGGGTCAAGCCAGTTTCGTCGCTTGTCACATATAACTCCTGAAGTTGAGAAAAGTTTTTCAGAAAACACTGTCATGGGTGGGCAGACAGGTATTTTGTTGTCATTGCACTCAAATGAGGGTATTTGGCACTTTGTACTGCCCAATACTTCCCAACATTATAATCTGGACTAGCTAATGGTTCCCCCAGATAATTGTTTACTTCTTCTACTGTCAATTTCCGTACCTTCTTTCTCAACATTCTGGATTAGTAAGGCATACCTTTTCCACATCAGGTGGGACCTTTTTTCTGCAGGTGTCTGGAACAAGTGCAACTGATTCAGGCCTATTTTGTATTTATTACTCAATCCCAGTTGATTTTTAACCGACTATCACTTGTAGGTCCTGTGTCTGAGGATAAAGTTTCTTCAAGTATAGATCTTTTTTTGTTGATAAATTTGGGCAAAATGAATGTTGTTAAGTGCTTTTTCATATTTGATGTATTATGTGATTTTTCACTCCTTAAAGTTAGTTTTTACAAAATTTACATCTGGTTTTAGCACTGTCTTCCGACTCCAGATCGTAAAAAACCACAGATAACTATTTTTATCTTTTAAACTCATGTTAGTAGCCTAATACCTTAAAACACAAATGAATAAAAATTAGGCAATTGAAATAAATTTAAAGATAACAAAACTGACACTTAATCTGTAACCGATAACAACTCAACGCAATAAAATGGCGGGCGTGATATTTTGGCGGTTGTGTATTCACTTTAACAGAAAATTAATGCCAACTGCCAATGGATCATGTGAAGGCGATGTGTATATCACTAGGAATGACAACTTATTTATATTCTTAGTAAAATAAAAATATTTATTACTGGATAAATACATCTGCTAAATAGAAAAAGTTATAAAATAGAGCAGGATATGAAATCAATATAACTTCAGTAATAGTCATTTTAGTTTGTAAAGTTGAGATACAGAGCAGTAAAACTTTGATTAACCGTCAGTTTCTGTTAACCGTCATCGGATTGACGTGACGGCCAATACCCTGAACCGAATACCGTCGGGCCTCTTAACGCTTTATGTTTATTCGTAATACTCAGCTGGTGTTGCTACTTTTGGAAAAGTTAAGGCACAGTATTAAACAACAAGCTTCACACTACTTACAGATGTAATTATGATGGTTTTTGTTTGATAGATAAACGCCTACGGCATTAAAAACATGATGTTATTCTAGCAGCTTTTTGTCCGTAGTTACGGGCCGACACACTTATTTGCTATGACGTATTGTAATGATTTTCACTACTGTTTTCAAAATTTCACAAAACCTTAAAAGTAAGTCGGAAATATTGACTAAATATTTAATTGTAAAATAATCCTTAAAAACGGACTCGTACTTAATATGAATCTTGGATAATATTTACTTATCAGAGAGAGAATATATTACACTTTAGTTCTTTATTCAGAATATTTATAAACTCACAAATCAATCACATGTGACACGTTTACGTGTCTTAGTTATAGGCGCCAAAAGACTTTTATCACCAGTCAGTTTATTATTTGGGTAACCGGGACATGAAATTGTGGTTTTGTTGTTTCTTGCTTACACAAAACACAAAAAATATCAAAACAGTGTTGCACAGATAATAAAATTTAATTAAATCAAAAACAATGTTGGGTCAATTGGTCTGATGGAGTTTATTTACGTTTCATTTACGGTAGGCAAAAACTATGTTGGGCCAGTTGGTCCGACACGTATTTTTATAAATATTATGATAAGAAACGTATATTCATACTTAGATATGATTGGGGAACAAAGTATAAGAACACATTATTTAAAAATGAGCTTAAAATATTTTGGCAATTCTCTATGAAAACGCCGATATTGTGGCCGGCAGCTAAAGTATTAAGGTGCAGTGAAACGTTCGCTTTGTTTGTTAAACTACATGAACTATTTCACCTGTAAGTTTATATTACTGTACATTATTTTGCTACATTTGTAGCTACTGTGCGGATCTGTTTATCATGTAATAAATAGTTTCATTTGCTATTACAATCGTGTTTATTTTCTTTTCGCTCCTAAATATATTACATTACTGTGAGAGTGATATCTGTCTATAATATAATTTATTGAGGTTAAGTTTCGGAGGAATAATACAGTGTTTCTGTTATCCGTCTATTCGCTTAACCATCATGGCCACGATTAATCGAGTTTTTACTGTACTTTTTTGTGTTTTGTTCTGACATCTATAAATCAGTGGCCGTAAGACACGTGGGGAGGGGGAGAGAGAGTATCGAACCCGCTCTAGTGAGAGAGAGAGAAAGAGAGACGAACGATGTCAAACGACCAGAAATGGTTACGATCTTGATTGCTGTTGCTTCATAAATAATAATATTTTCGCTATATTTTCTTTTACTTTAATCATTTAATTCATTCAAATCAACTAATACATAAATAAGACATATTTGGTAATTAATTATTTTTCCAATAAATTACTCCACACATATTTTAATAGTTAACAAAATAGGAATCGGAATCGACACTTTTATGAATGAAGAATCGAGTATGGACGATTACTCGATACCACCTAGAATCGATGATTCCTGGAATCGAGAATCGGAATCGGCCCATCCCTATTTATATTTATAGTTTTATTGTCCATAGGTGTTTATTAATGTATGTATTGATGTAGTGCTGCTCTAAATTTAATTGTAGGTGATTTGTATTATTTTAAAACACATACATTTTAATCTTTCAAATGTATTCTTTAAATACGTTACATTTGGTGCATTTGCAAAAACACTTAGGCATCTTTAATATTTGTTTTTTTATTTTATCATTACTTAAAAGAATGAATTTTAATGTATACAAGGATGTTTGCATTACTATTGATGATGCAACTATTATTTTGAACACTAATGATATTATTTATCTTATATAAACCTATAATTAAAGTAAATTTTTATGTTTAAACTTAGTAAAATAATGACTTTGCAAAATTTGTAACCAACCCTTTAATTAGCATTCACATACCAGTACTTGAGATCATGCAACGGCCAGCGGAAGCATTTCCGTATATGTACGCTCTACCATATCTCTCAGATTAGCTTTGCCGTACATTTGCGATTTGTTTTTCTGTGTATTGTGCTGTATTTTACGTTAAATATTTGCAACTATCTGGACAATAAATATGACACAAAGTACATAGTCGCCATTTTTTTGTGTTCAAAGTCTGTGGGTTTTCCCACGTGTTTACAGATTGTTTCGAAGTTTGTGCGGTATTTTACAATGAAAAGGTGATTGAATAGTGAAAAATTCTTTTGTATCCAAAGTCTATGGTTTTTCCCATGTGTCTATAAATCGTTTTGAAGTTTGTGCGGTATTTTACAATGAATAAGTATTTTACAAAAAAAGATTAATTTTTAGCAAAGACATTGTCAGTAAAGTTAACATGAGAAAGTAAGTGAAGAAAAAAAATATTAACAAATATTACAAATATTTTATATTTATTTATATGCTTTAGATTTGGGTGATTTCCAGATTTAAAAATGTGTATTATTCAAGCCCATAAGTAAAACTTCATAGAAAATACGAGCAACATATACCATATCCTCCTTATCTGGAATTTTAATATTCTTAATCACATTTAATTTGTATTTTAAATCATTATTATTTTTTATTTAACTAATTTGTATTTATTAACAATTTACAGTCTTAGGATTTTTCTTTGTTTTTTTTGTCAATTAGTATTATTTATTGTCAAAAATTGTTTTAATTTAATTATGAATTTTAATATCCTTATCTATCCTTAAATGAGGGTCATTTATTTAATTTGTTAATATATAATGATGCTAAGCACTTAATGATGTTATTTTTTATTCTCTTGAAATGAGAAATCTCTTTTAATTTAATTTTTAAGGTTTACATTAGTCTACTGGCATTAAGTACAAATTTACGTGTTTCAGAAACAGGCGCATGACCTCTCTCCAAACAGTAAAGAAAAATCTCTTCCATTCATTTTCATCAGAGGATGAAGACGATGAGTAAGAGTGTAATACTAACAATAATAGCAAATGTGATCATTTAGTATTTATTTAAATATATACCTCTAAGTATGTACCCATAGCTTTTTATTCTGTTATGAAACTATTTTGTAAGTCTTAAGTAAACGGTTGCAGAGTTCCTATTCATATGTACAATAAACAGGTATATAAATTGAAAAAATGATAACAATATATAATATGAATGTTATAGTAATAATGTAAACGATACTTCTTACATTTCTTCACCGTATTAACTTTTAAATTAAATTGCAATAATTTATTTCTTAAAGTACTCATAGTTTAAATAATTTCTCACTTTTGAGGTATGTTTAATTTGATAATTTATTTCTTATTTATGTAAATATGTTTAAAAGAGTATGTTCTTATTCTTCGAACTATGTTTAATTTGATAACTTTTTTATTTATGTTCTCTTATTGTTAGAACCTGGATTTATTGTTTTTATTTCCAAGGATATAACAGGTTTTAAATATTAATAAAATTGAAGTGATTATTTTAATGACAGAAACGTATGACTATTAATAAGAGAACTATTTATGTGCGGTGGAAAAGTATTATGAATATGGTATTATGGTTTTCTTGTGAAAGCCTTTTGTTTTATTTTCCTTAAGTCTGCGTGCAGATTTGAAGAAATGAGATAATTATTTGTTTTAAAATTGTCCACATTATCATTAATTTTACAGCATCAATATTTTATAATTGAATATTATATTTATTTATTTTGTAAAAAAGTGAAATGTTAAATTTCAGAAACGTTATTCAGTTTTATAAAATTGGTTACAAAAGTATAGCACACACACAGACACACACACACACACACACACACACACACACACACACACACACACACACACACACACACACACACACACACACACACACACACACACACACACACACACACACACACACACACACACACACACAAACACACACACACACACAGATATGTGTTATGTATTAAACAGTATTATTAATATTTAAGTTTTAAACAATTGTAAATATAATGTTTTAAATAATTTAAAATTTTATATTTTAAAGAATTGAAAATTCTGTTCTAAATGTTTTTATAAGTTTAAAAAAATGTAATTTATGTTTTATTAAAACAAAAGTAACGATGAATTGTTTATTATTAAATGTAAGGATTAAGTATAAGTAAAAATAAACATGAAGTAAATTCATATTTCTTATTTTACAGTAGTTAAAATTTCAACTGGTAAGCAGATATTATTTCCTGAAATATTTAAACATTCAAGGTAACAGAAACATACAGTGTAATTTAAAGTTCATTTAGTAAGATTTTACAGAGTTCATTATCCAACATGACAGATTTAATGTCTGATAAAAAACAAACTTCCATAACATAAACACAAATAAGACAAAACTGGGTTGGAAACTGCCATAAATAAATATATACATCAGAAGATATATTTGCATTTGTTGCAAAAATTTTGGTATGTAGAAAACAGATGTTACCTACTTACAGTTGAAATAAATCTATTATGTAATGAATTTTAATAGTATAGTAAATTAAATTTAACATCAAGTATATTTGAAATTTCATCTCAGATGATTTTTACCTTTACTAATAACAACACCAAATGGCTTACTTAATTTTATTTTTGAACTTGGAGCAAGATAAATCCAAACTGAACTTATTTAAAAGTAACTATATACTGAAACAGATAATAATTACACACGTTCGACTATCCAACTGATATAAATAAAATGATATATGTGTTAACTAGAAAATTAGCCCCTCAGCTATTTTTCACATTTCTTTGTTAGTTTCCATTCAGCCCAATGCACAGTTCATACTACAGTACAGTTCATATGATAGCACAGTTCATGTCACAGCTCAGTTTATACAACAGTGCAGTTCGTACCACTGCACAGTACATATGACACCACAGTTCATGTCACAGCTCAGTTAATACCACTGCACAGTACATACGAGACCACAGTTCATACCATAGCACAATTCATGTCACAGCTCAGTTCATACCACTGTACAGTTCGTACCACTGCACAGTACATACGAGACCACAGTTCATGCCATAGCACAATTCATGTCATAGCTCAGTTCATACCACTGTACAGTTCATACCACTGCACAGTACATATATGACCACAGTTCATGTCACAGCTCAGTTCATACCACTGTACAGTTCGTACCACTGCACAGTACATACGAGACCACAGTTCATACCATAGCACAATTCATGTCACAGCTCAGTTCATACCACTATACAGTTCGTACCACTGCACAGTACATACGAGACCACAGTTCATACCATAGCACAATTCATGTCACAGCTCAGTTAATACCACTGCACAGAACATACGAGACCACAGTTCATACCATAGCACAATTCATGTCACAGCTCAGTTCATACCACTGTACAGTTTGTACCACTGCACAGTACATACGAGACCACAGTTCATACCATAGCACAATTCATGTCACAGCTCAGTTAATACCACTGCACAGAACATACGAGACCACAGTTCATACCATTGCACAATTCATGTCACAGCTCAGTTCATACCACTGTACAGTTCGTACCACTGCACAGTATATACGAGATCACAGTTCATACCATAGCACAATTCATGTCACGGCTCAGTTCATACCACTGTACAGTACATACAGGACCACAGTTCATGTCACAGCTCAGTTAATACCACTGCACAGTACATACGAGACCACAGTTTATACCATAGCACAATTCATGTCACAGCTCAGTTCATACCACTGTACAGTACATACAGGACCACAGTTCATGTCACAGCTCAGTTAATACCACTGCACAGTACATACGAGACCACAGTTCATACCATAGCACAATTCATGTCACAGCTCAGTTCATACCACTGTACAGTTCATACCACTGCACAGTACATACAGGACCACAGTTCATGTCACAGCTCAGTTCGTACCACTGCACAGTACATACGAGAGCACAGTTCATACCATAGCACAATTCATGTCACAGCTAAGTTAATACCACTTCACAGTACATACGAGACCACAGTTCATACCATAGCACAATTCATGTCACAGCTCAGTTCATAACACTGTACAGTTCGTACCACTGCACAGTACATACGAGACCACAGTTCATACCATAGCACAATTCATGTCACAGCTCAGTTCATACCACTGTACAGTTCATATCACTGCACAGTACATACAGGACCACAGTTCATGTCACAGCTCAGTTCGTACCACTGCACAGTACATACGAGACCACAGTTCATACCATAGCACAATTCATGTCACAGCTCAGTTCATACCACTGTACAGTTTGTACCACTGCACAGTACATACGAGACCACAGTTCATACCATAGCACAATTCATGTCACAGCTCAGTTCATACCACTGTACAGTTCATACCACTGCACAGTACATACAGAACCACAGTTCATGTAACAGCTCAGTTCATACCACTGTACAGTTCGTACCACTGCACAGTACATACGAGACCACAGTTCATACCATAGCACAATTCATGTCACAGCTCAGTTCATACCACTGTACAGTTCATACCACTGCACAGTACATACAGGACCACAGTTCATGTCACAGCTCAGTTCATACCACTGCACAGTACATACGAGACCACAGTTCATACCATAGCACAATTCATGTCACAGCTCAGTTCATACCACTGTACAGTTCGTACCACTGCACAGTACATACGAGACCACAGTTCATATCATAGCACAATTCATGTCATAGCTCAGTTCATACCACTGTACAGTTCATACCACTGCACAGTACTTACAGGACCACAGTTCATGTCACAGCTCAGTTCATACCACTGTACAGTTCGTACCACTGCACAGTACATACGAGACCACAGTTCATACCATAGCACAATTCATGTCACAGCTCAGTTCATACCACTGTACAGTTCATACCACTGCACAGTACATACAGGACCACAGTTCATGTCACAGCTCAGTTCATACCACTGTACAGTTCGTACCACTGCACAGTACATACGAGACCACAGTTCATACCATAGCACAATTCATGTCACAGCTCAGTTTATACCACTGTACAGTTCATACCACTGCACAGTACATACAGGACCACAGTTCATGTCACAGCTCAGTTCATACCACTGTACAGTTCGTACCACTGCACAGTACATACGAGACCACAGTTCATACCATAGCACAATTCATACCATAGCACAATTCATGTCACAGCTCAGTTCATACCACTGTACAGTACATACCACTGCACAGTACATATGACTCCACAGTTCATACCATAGCACAGTTCATGCCACAGCTCAGTTCATACCACAGCACAGTACATACTTGACCACAGTTCATGTCACAGATCAGTTCATACCACTGCACAGTACATACTGGACCACAATTCAAATACTGTAGCACAGTTCATGTCTAATCTCAGTCCATACCATTGCAACAGTACATATGTCACCACAGAAATATGATTTATTATGATTAATAAATCACATGCGCTTTTATTATAATTAATCTTTCATTTATCCAATTTTTAAAATATGACAAGCAAAATTCTAATTTTTGCTTTAGATGCATAGGTAGCTGTTTAATTGAATTATTATAGATTCAACACAAACTTGTGTTTCGAAATCTGTAAGTCTTATGATTTGTTTTTATAAGTTTTTAAAAGTTTGGGACCAACATAACATATATTTGTATATTTCTATGTAATTTAAAATATGGTGAAATTTTTAGAACATTAAAATATGTAAAGGATTTACGAATTACATATATTTTTATACTTTTGGGTTCAACTAAATGAAAACATTCGAATATATCAAGTTTGCGTAAAAGACTTTTTAAAATTATTTGTTTAGTAACATCTTTTTCTAGACTTATAGAACAGTTCTGTTAAAATAAGTTAAAGCTGTTGATTTTAAAATTGTTTCATTTAAGGAGTTGCTACACAATATCTGAAAATTATTTTATAAGTTAGGCATAAAGCTCTAAAAAGATAGTAACTTTTAACCTGTATATTTTTCTCATGTAAATTTTGAAAATTTATGTAATGTATATTTTACGATGTGTATAAACGTTTGTATATAGTCTAAGACCATTAAATAATTGCTAATAGTCATTGGACTCCAGGTTGTGATAGTAGAAAAATAATTTAGTAAATGTTACTTTCAGATAGTATTTATGATGTAATTTCTTAATTACATAAAAAAATTTTAATGATATTATTTATAAGATTACAATTAGTGCTTGGTCAATCCTATAATTTCCTGTTGCTCACAATAAACCGTGCCTATCAGAGTCACCACACCATCCTTTCCAATACAACAAATTTCCATGCTCCACCCTGTACTTGGGAATATACTTATTCTTAACCTTATTTCATTGTAATTCTGTAATATTTCATTGATTTTGATTCTTTAAAAAAATTTTAAACCCAACTTGTTTAACTTACTGAATTTATAGTTCATAGAATATAAATTTGTCCACTCACTTGTAAACTTTATGTAGCAATAAATATGCTGTATGATTTAGCATTTTTTAGATATGTTTAGTGAAGGAAATTTAAAGGCAATAAGCTCCATGTGTTTGCTCTACTTCCTTTTCTCCTCTTCTTTAATAGATATTTTTGTGTCATTCCATTGTTACTTGGTCTTTCTAAACAGTACTTAGCTGAATGCATTGCTGATGAGAAACAAGGCGACTGCCTACGTAAATTGTTATTAGTAAAATTTAAGTACGATGCAACAATTGCTTTATTTAAGTGATAAGTACGACTCAGTTTGACAAAAGCATACACTTTGTTTTTATAAATGGAAGTAAACCATGCATGGAGATTCTTAATTTTACATCAGCAGTTGAGTGACACAATATTCTTGATTCAAATTTTTCCCAAATCCTTGTTTGTCATTCACATATATTTTGTTGTATTTTTAAATGGTAAAACTATACAGCATCTATGTAATAAATTAATTTTCTTAAAATTCCTTTAATTTTTTGTATTTTATAAAACAAATAAGAATGGAACTCAAATAAATGAAAATTGAGAATCAACAAATCCTCATTACTGCTGGAATTGTGAGTAATTAGTCAGAATTAAACAAACTCTGGCAATTTTTACAAATACTGTGTTATTTAAATAGTTTTAATTTTTTATTTTGCGTGGTTAAAGTTAAATTCTGGCTACTTGTTAATTTGTTCTTGTATGTTATTAATGCCAAAGATAAATGATCCTGATAAATGCCATTTTACTTTTTGTTTTGTATTTGTTTTTACAGGTTTTAAATAAATTATTAAGAAAAAGTGTACAAGTTTTGACTTAGATCTTTATCCAGTTTTACAACTTCCAACGGCCCTTCACTTACCTTGCGTTTAACCACCAATACCTCTAATCTCTAGCCAGCTCAGCTCCTATCTCCCACTCATCAATGTTACACCACGCCTTGTCCATAGGAAAGTAATGATTTATCCCTTGAATTCGAACTCTGGTTCCAAACTTGTATCTTGACCCTTTTGATCCTAATGTCCGATTTTTCGGATGTTTTGAAAATCGCTTTCGATCCCAATGTCCGAATTTTCGGATTTTCAAAAAATATTTTTTTAAAAAATATAAAATAATAGGTAAAATAATTCTTGCGTATATTAAAGCATTCATAATGAACTCATTTACAAAGTTATAGTACTTGAAGGCATTTCTAGTTTGATTTAGCAACTATGTTTTAGTTCAAACTTGACGATTGTAATGCTGTCATTGTTGTGAAGTTGATTTTTATGTTTGAAAGTTTAGTGTTTACACTGTTTACAACAATTTTATTATGGTTTGTAGCAGTTTTTGTTAGTGTATATAACATAAAAACCTTTTTTCTGACAATAAGACAAAATAAAAACATTTGTTTGAAGTTAAAATAGATTTATTCGTGTTTATTTTGTAATTTTTACAAGTGACTTACTTAATTACTTTTATTTTTATACATTATCATGTGTTTTTTCACAATGTGCTGTGGAACTTTTAGTTATAA
The DNA here is from genome assembly GCA_036971475.1 of Prosapia bicincta. Taxonomy (NCBI): domain Eukaryota; kingdom Metazoa; phylum Arthropoda; class Insecta; order Hemiptera; family Cercopidae; genus Prosapia; species Prosapia bicincta. The sequence goes on along the minus strand of JBAIZL010000003.1, from coordinate 149,485,518 downwards.
ACCTATATCTCCGTTGTTTGTTTATATAACAGTGCAAATTAGGAAAAAAACTCATTTTTATGTGTACAAAAACAAGATGCTTTTATTTAGGGACTTATTTTTAATTTTACATGTTCTATATAAAATGGAAACAGAAAATGATGGAAAAATGTTTTTTAATGAGCAACATTTTTCTTATAAATTTTTCTTGCATGTTTATTATAATTCTAGGTAAGTATGTTTTAGTAGAGTCTTAGAGGAGTGAATTTAAAAAAAGATTAATAAAACTCTATTGACAAATAAAAATTTAATGTAAGTTTTGTCAAAGTACTACATTTTCAATAAATCATGGCTGGGACTGGATGCAAAACGTCCTGGGATCAAAAGGGTTAAGGAATAAACATCTCAGATGAACCAATTCTTGATTTTATTATAAAACGAATTAGCCGCCTACAGGCTTTTAACGTGGTCACGGATTGTTTGAGACATCTTTGACTTAGATACTATAATTGGACCATAGTGAAACTCACTTTATATAGAAGGAAACTGAAGGCTATTTGGAAAATAACAATTTTTTATATAATGTCTATTGTTGACGTAATTTACAAGTTATTTTATGTTACAGGTTTTTGCATTCTTTTATATTACCAATGATTGAAATTAATATGTCTACACAGTACTAGAAATCTCAAATTATAAGACAAGTTACCTGAAAAGCCTAATTATTAAATTTGTATTTCAAAAATTAATTTAAAAATATAATTAGTTAATTTGTGTTCCCTAATAAATCTTCATGTATCATATCGTCCATATTATATAAAATTATTAAATTCTAATGATTGAGATTAAATTTGGTTTTCTACACAATCAGTAAAGTATTTAAGGTAAGAATTTTTGTTTTAACCTTGATATACCCATCAGTACATATTTATTCATAACAAAATAATTAGTCTTTATAGACTACAATTAACAAGGGGAAATTTATATGTTATATGCCCAAAATATATTGGCACTTAAAAGATATTTGTTTGCTATAACACTAGCTTAAGTTTTAGGTTAGAACTTCCGTTTTATACTTCATATACACAGTAACACACATTTACCAAAACACAATTCTTATTGATCATAAAATATAACTAATAAATAATTATTTAAAAGTTTTCTGTGTAATAAAACCATATTTGAATTTATATTAACTATTTACTCTCCATTACAGCCAAACGGTTATATGGAGAGCCAATTTTGAAAATTAAAAAATTTTTTTTTATTAGCCTAATAGAGATTATCTCTCATACTATTTCGTTTTACTAATTTTGTCTTATTTAATACTGTTCGAAACAGTATTAAAAAAAAAAATTACTAATTTAAAAAGTTTATGAATACCTTGAGCATATTTCTAGTTGTGTGACAGCATCCTGTTTTTCAAGTCAACCTTTTTACAGCGCAGCATCTGGTAATCTTCTTTTTTCTTTTGTTAAATTCTTATTTCAAGGGAGTTGACTATGTATGACAATTTTGAAGTTTTACTCATTTAACAAAGCAACATTATTGATGGCGTCTTCTAAAAGTTCAAATATCTGGCATAAAGCTCAAATATCTGACACCTCAGAATCACATTTTCGCACTTTAAGAGTTTACTAATTCGTATTGCTATAATTTTTTCAAGCTCAAACAAAATAGAGTTTCAAAAGCTTTGTTTAAACTCACGCTTGGTGATATTATCGAATTCCTTGGTCCTTTTGAAATACTTTGTGATCCCTGTTGCATCAAACCCCTTCAATCACAGCATTGTCCTAGCAACCAGTTTGTTAGTTTTTAATCTCAACCCTATTCTATTTAGTTTTTCTTGACTTATGTTTTCTGGACTTTTATAACATCAAGTAATTTTACTTAATTTTCAAAGTTTGTCCTGATAATTCTTCGTTTTTATATGCCAAAATTTATCTAATTCAAATAAATTTTTTGTTTTTATGTGTCAAAATTTATGTAATTAAATTTTGTATAGTTTCTTGATAGAAACTGTGTTAGGCCTATGCCCCAAAATTTTATAAACAATTTTGTTTCACGTATCAATATATTCAATATGTCTATTCATTTTAAAACCTATTTGCTGTGACCAGTGGCGGACTTCCCATTAGGCACACTAGGCACGTGCCTATGGGCTCAGCCTTGAGGGGGCGGCAGGCGGCAGCTGTCTTTTTTGTACCAATGAGTTTTAGTGACAATAGTAATAGTACCTAGTTAAATTTAGTGAATGTCATAATGTGAACCTCAGTTAAATCAGTGGCGAATCCAGCAGGGGGTCTGAGAATAGAAAACTTCGTTTTATTTGATTTTTTTAATAAAAAAAGAAACAATATTAAATATGACAATTTTTAAATGGATTTTTAATTATTTACTATCTTTCTATTAAAAAAATAGTTAACAAATGTCGTCCAGATGAAGGGAGTGGAGAAGAGAAGTTGTCCTTACAGGGAGAGACAAGTTTAAAATGGAAACTTTTTATGTTATTATTGACAGACTTAAAAGTGAACTAATAAAAAGAAAAGAAGCATATTCTATTATAGCTGACAGATTTTCTGTATTTTATAACCTTTCAAACAGAGAACCAAGAGACATTATAGAGCATGCAGCAAAACTGCAAAACCTTTACAGTAGTGATCTGGAGTCATCCTTTGGATGTGAGTGTGTACATTTTTCAAACTTGATCAAGTTCAATAATTTAACATGCACACATCTTTCTATGAGCATGTTTCTCAGAGAAGACAACTTGCAGGATATATTTCCTAACGTAGATATAGCTTTGAGAATGTATTTGTGTACTGCGGTTAGTTACTGCTCTGCAGAAAGGTCATTTTGATCCCTGAAGAGAATTAAGTCATATCTACGTTCTACCCACAAAGAAGACAAATTGAATTCTCTTGCAATTCTCAACATTGAAGCTGATATCCTTAACGCCAAAGACTTTTCTTTTGAACAATTAATAGAAGAATTTTCTATTAACAAAGTAAGACGTAAACGTTTAATGTAAGAATAAATTATTAATCACTTAAACAGATAAACGTTTTTAGTCATACTTAGGCTACAAGTTATGTTTCTGTAATATTTATATAAATATTAAACCTTAAACCACCATATTCCACTTAGAAAGTATATTAAGTCTAATTTTTACACAATGTTTTCATTATAAACTATTATCCAAAAAAGTAAAAATGTACGTTAATTCTTCTTGTTAATACTAAGAGGCTGAAAATATTACTTCTTAATCTTGTGTGTAATAAATAACACTTTCTTATCTCAAAAGTGTCCTTATTTTCAATTGTCTTCACCAACAAATATGAAAGTGAAGTAATGTATGTATATTTTCAAAATATATTTAATTAAAATATAGTGCCCAATATATAGTATATTATTATACATTATTATTTAATATGTACTTTACGTTTATTAATATTATGTTAGGACAGTAAACTATGGTCGCCACGGTAATTGGTAATTAATTTAAACGTAAAATGCATTATTGGATGAATACCAACATATTTTTCAATCTCAAAGAGCATCATTATTAAAAGTTAATTTTTTTTTTATTATGCTTTTCTTTGAACAGGCATGAAAACGGATTCGTATGGTGAAAAATTAAAAGCATTATATTATGTTGGGACGTTTCTAATAAATTCTCAAACGGGGCGGCCGGCCGAATTGTGCCTAGGGACGGCACCATGGCAAAGTCCGTCACTGGCTGTGACACTATCATCTGTTCCTATAGAGCAAGGTATCGATTTGAAGTTTCTTTACAAATTCAGGTTATTTTCTCAAATTTCAATATTTTATCAATTCTAATTGTTTGAATTTTAATTTAGTTTATTCTAATTTTGGTTAGTTGGTTTGTTTTAAATCTGGTTTAGTCTTGTTTTCACTGAGCACTAATATGTTTTGTTATATTTAGTACTTTGATTTTAATCCCTGTTATTGCAACGGTCAAAGTGGTTGTTTCATACTACACCCTCATATGGATTATCAAAATATATACTAATCAGAAAGCATTCAAGTTCTCATTGTTACGTACAAAAAACAATTTGCATATAGTAGAGGAGAAAATTGAGATCAATTCCAATAAAGTCTGAAAATACTTTCACCACACTCAGTGCTGAAAATACAGAAATGTATTTTCCATGATGTCAGTTTGTTTTATGGAGAAATAAAGGAAGAACATATGTTTATGGCAAAGAGTTTTAAGGTTTACAATTAAACCTTAGAAAAATCTTGGGCATTTAAAAATTCTTTTGGCTCTAGTAAAAAGAATTTTTAGATAGACTGGTGAAAGTTGTGGCAAAACACGGTTCAATATTACAAACAACCCCTGCAAGTACTGCATGGAAGAAGCTATGACATATTTGTAGAACATTTACTTCCATTTCTAATGATAGGGCTCATATAGCCAGATTGAAATCTAAACATATAATTTGGGTATTTTTTTGTCTTCCCTTCTGAGTTAGTAAACATTCTGGGTACATCTTTTATGAAATTTATTTACCTCTGCTTACAGTGCAGACCAGTTCTATACATTACAAGTTCTTAAAATATCTAGTTTATCGTCATTTATTACCTGGTGATTTTATTTTTAAATAGCCAATTTTTCTAAAATAAATTGGTGTCACCTCTCACCATTCAAAGATATTCCACTTGGTCCTGATGGCATCATACACAACATGTATGTCTAGTACAGTGTTCATCCAGTGTTGCAGTAGCTTCGTTAAATGTTCAATAACTTACTCAGACTTATATCTTTTCTCCAAATTATAAATCTATCTTGGTGGTTAAAATTTTTCGTCCGATGAAGAAACGATTGCGGCTTCAGAGGGGTACTTTGCAGGACTTCCTGAAGAACACTACAATACTGGGATAGTGACATTCAAACATCGCTGGATGAAATGTATTAACATTAAAGGAGAGTATGTTGAAAAATAAATAAGTATTGAAATCATAAATTCTTATTTTCATTATTAGGCCTAGAACTTTTCAGACCACCCTCTTATATGAAAAAAACAAATTTATGTATACAGTAGAACTTGGATAATCTGAAGCTGAAAGAACTAATGAAAAAAATTGAATTTGAAAGTTGGAAAATACCTTTTTGGTCAAAAGCAGACCAGTTTTTTGTGTGTGTCTACAGCAACCATTTTTACTGATTGAATCTATTTTCTTAATAAGACACAGCACTGTACATGATTGTAAACCTAAAATGGGCCTATCAGATGGTCCATCAACTACAATAAATTTTAATATAACAGATTTATTGCTTTTAAGTAGCTTACAACTCAACTTTACTTTACCTATAGTGTTAATCTTATTTCCACCATATGCTATAAGCTTTATTGTTGTTTTCTTTATCCTATTAACACCTATATCCATTAAATTCTTCTTTGTCAGTAGATTAACATCCTGTTACTTACCAAGCATGTAATTATTAAATTTCTGTTTCCACCTCCTCCAGTTTTCTGGTAAACTACCTGAAAAACTCATCTCTTTTGGCGGTTTAAATTCCATTATTATCCACTTATTGGAAATTAAAAATCAAATTACTAACCTTAGTGACGATTAACGTAACAATAATGTTGAGGTTATACTGCGTGTAGATTATACATCTAGTATTAAGTACCTACATAATTATATGGTTTAAATTACTTAAAATTCTGTTTATTTTTTAAATAAGCAATTATGAACTGAGATGAAAAAATTATGGGTTGTTTATTTTCCATATTTATGGAAAGTGATCTGCATTCAAACTAGCATTTCTATTGTCTAGTCAGTAAATAAAATTGTGTAGTGAACTCAGTGTTTGAAATGTTCTCTATGTCAAATACTGTGTAAACAAGAAGTAAATATAACAAGGCACATATACTTAATAACTTGATTAGTGCAATTCCAAGTGAGGGAAGGTGCTCAGAAAAATCTTTATTACACTTTATTTATTATTGTAGATGAATAAATATAGTCTGAAGATGCTTATCAAAAAACAAGCAGTAATTTTATACACACACACACACACAGATACACACTCATGTACACGCACACACTTCCATGCACCAACACACACACACTCACACTCTCACACACACACACACTCACACTCACACACGCACAAACACACACAAACATATATATATATATATATATATATATATATATATATATTCTTGATATTTAACATTATCCATTGTTTTTCCGTAACTTCATATATATATATATATATATATATATATGCCCCACTTCTGAGGTGATAAATTTAAATAATTTTGAAGCTAGAAGAGATGTTAGGCGAAACTTTCAAAACTTTCAGTTGCATGTTCAACTTTTGTAAGAGTTTGAATTAGACAACTTTAGCCAGTTTAAAAATATAATTTTAGTTTCAACAAACTAAAAACTAAGGGAGCTAAAGCTTAAAAATAAATAAAAAACCAAGGTTAATACTGCGTTAAGGTGAAACACCAATTAGATTGTAGCATACAATTCAGATAGAAGAGTACAAAAAGTTACATGGAGTCAATAATTTTTAATAAATGTTTCTTGTTAAAAACCTTTATTACATATATTCAGTTACACTTATTTTGTGGAAACACTTATAGGTTTAAAATAGTTCATGAGCTGTGACCTACAATTATCCTTAGATCAAACATTTTTTGTTCAATATGTCTATTTAGTGATCAACAGAATTAAATTTGTTGTAACTTGGTAAAAGCTTTGCTGAGAACTACAGGATAGATCATGAACGGTCTTCTGTTTCTAGCAAATAAATCACGTTTTAGTGAGATTTCTTGTCGGAAGAGCGCATCAGTCACAGGAGCATTCAATAACTAAACGTTCTAGTGATATTTCTTGTCAAAAGAGCGCAGCACTAGTCACAAAAGAACAACCCAAACCAAACAAAGTGTTTCTGATACATTAAAGAAATGTTTGCAAGAACATAACTTTAGTTTAATCAGGTTTTTAATCCCAGGACAACGACACATGCGTAGTTCGTATGTGTGCTACATAATTTCGTCAATTTTATGTTAATATTACAAGGCTGATATTTCTAGGAAATAGGAAGACTATTCACGCGCGTGCGTGTGTGTGTGTGTGCATGCGTGAGTGTGCGTGCGTGTGTGTGTTAGTTTGTGTGTGTGTGTGTGTGTATGCGTACGCGAGTATCTGCATGCGTGCGTGTAGTTGTGTGTGCGCGGTACATATTATATAGGTATATGCTGCATTTAAATATTCCATAACGGTATAATATACATTTTTATATAAAGATAAATAAATATATATACATATACACAATATACATTTATGAGTATATATATATATATATATATATATATATATATATATATATATATATATATATATATTTTTAAGATCAAATAATATACACAAATACAGGAATATTTAATTTATTGAACAATAAACTCAAAGCCCCTCGTTGGTTTACATTACCAACATCTTCAGGAGTTACAATAGTAAGAATGATAAAAGAACTCCTTGAGTTCTTTTATCATTCTTACTATTGTAACTCCTGAAGATGTTGGTAATGTAAACCAACGAGGGGCTTTGAGTTTATTGTTCAATAAATTAAATATTCCTGTATTTGTGTATATTATTTGATCTTAAAAATATTCTAACAGGAAACACATTTGATATTCTATATATATATATATATATATATATATATATATATATATATATATATATTATATTCACGCATAAAAAATATACATATACGTTATATATTTTGTTTATGTACACATTTTTATATATATTTGTGTAGTTATAAAATATTTTTTTAAATTTGACAGCCTCGTGCACAAGTCGGTACATATTATATACGTATATGCTGCATTGAAATATTCCATAACTATATAATATACATTTTTATATAAAGATAAATAAATATATATATATACATATACATAATATCCATTTATGTGTGTGTGTATATATATATATATATATATATATATATAAAGAAGTAAGACAAAATACAAATTAAAGAATTATAATGGAATTTACAATTCAATTATAATTCTTGTATTTGTTTTTTGGCTTAGTTCTTTATTAATACACAAGAATACATATTGCGATATATATATATATATATATATATATATATATATATATATATATATATATATATATATAGTAGGTTAGATTGTAGGTTATAATTGTAGGTTAGATTTGAAACTTGATTATTAATTCAAAAACATTTTGATAACATATTTAATATTTAACATACTGATTAATCGATCAAATATCTAGAATTGTGTGTATTATTACATATATTTGAAAAAGATATTTAAACAACTCAAGATATATAATATTTATCATTTCTAAAGTAATTATACTGAAGATTTTCATCTTTACAAGTTGATACTGGATCAAACAAATATTATAATATACAACTAGAAGCAAATATTTCCAATATAATACAGTCTATTTTATACTAATATATTTTAAAATGATTTCTATTAATAATTGTAATGTTGCCTTAACAAAAGACATTAATTTATTTGAAAAACGTAAAATTCAACTAATGAATACAAACTGTAATATATACTTTAATAAACAATGTAGTATAAATAATATAATTCCAAAAGCTGAAAAATTATGGGTTAAGAGTGAAATTAAAAACTTGTATCAAAAGAAAAATACTTTAACGATTGAAATATATAAGCTACATATAACATTAGCTTCTATTATGCATACCATAAAATGGGAAGAAAAATATAATAAAATCAATTTATTTATAAATAAAATTAAAAATATAAAAATAAATAGAATAAACAAAAAACTTAAAAATTTGAAGTTAGAAAAACAAATAAAAGATGTACCTGAAATTAAATATCATAATTTTCACCCTAATGTAGTTAATCTATCAAATACTGGATTTAATAATAATGAAATAAAACTACTTGAAAACAATAAAACCAATATAAAAACAGACATAAATAATAATATTAATAATATTATAATAGATACAGAACTAGCTATTAGTAAACTAAATACAAGCTTACAAGAAAATACCAGAATCGAAGCAGCTTATGAAATTAAAAAATTGATTTAAAAAAATACAGTTAATAAAACACATAGAAAACAATATTCAGAAATTAAAGATTTAAAACAAAAATTACAAAATAATAATCTTATTACAGTAAAGGCAGATAAAAGTAATGCTATTGTCATTATTGATAAAAATGAGCACATAACAAAAACAGAAAAATACATAAATGATAATCAATTTTGTCAAATACATAAAGATCCTACAAATAAATTTCAAAATAAAATCAAAAATATAGTAAAATCTTCATATAAATTATTCAATAAAAATAAAATTAGCAACTATATAAATGATAATCCAAAAATTCCAATAATGAATGAACTTGTGAAATTACATAAAATAGATAAACCAATAAGACCATTAATAAATTTTATAAATGCTCCATCTTATAAAATATCAAAGGTTATGGTAAATATTCTCAAAGAAAAAATAGAACTAAATAATAATCATACTATCATAAATTCTATTAATCTTATTGAAAAACTAAATGTAATTAAAATTAATGAAAATACAAAATTAATATCATTAGATATAAAAAATATGTATACAAACATACCTATAAAAGAAACTCTTGAAATTATAAAATCTAAATTAGAACACGAGAAAGATAAAAAATTAACATTAGAAATTTTAAATACACTCAAAATAATATTAAATCAAAATTATTTTTCATACAATGACAAAATTTATAAACAAGAAGATGGTCTTGCTATGGGCTCGCCATTATCAAATATATTATCTGAAATATTTTTACAACAATTAGATAATAAAATATATGAAATTATAAAAATATATGATAAAAATGGTTATTGGGTTCGCTATGTAGATGATGGAATGTATATATCAAACAATAATAATATAAATTTAACAAATATTTTGGATAAAATAAATAAAATTAATAATAAAATCAAATTTACTTATGAAATTGAAACAAATAACAAAATAAATTTTCTAGATTTAACAATAATAAGAAAAAATGAAAAATTTGAATATATGATATACCGTAAACCAACTTTAACAAACCAAATTATACCAAATAATTCTAATCATCCATATAATCAAAAAATGGCTGCTTTATATAACTTATTATATAGAATGCATAAAATACCCATGAATGAAGAAAATAAAATAAGAGAAAAAAACATAATTTATCAAATTGCATTAGAATACGGTTATAAAAAGAAAACTGTTGACAAACTTAATTATAATATTTTTAATAAACAAAATAATAATTTAATTTGCAATAATAATAATAATACAATATGGACTTCATTAAACAATTAAAATTAACATATGTGATAGACAAATGTTAATTTTAATTTTTTAATATTCCTGATGATGTTGGTACTGTTAGAAAACGAAAAGCTTTGAATTGTAAATTCAATTATAATTCTTGTATTTGTATTTTGACTTATGTTCTTTATTAATACACAAGAATACATATTGCGAATATATATATATATATATATATATATATATATATATATATATATATATATATATATGTGTGTGTGTGTGTGTGTGTGTGTATGTGTGTGTGTGTGTGTTTGTATGTATACATATATATATATATATATATATATATATATATATATATATATATATATATATATATATATATATATATATATATATATATATATATACTCTTCACACATAAACCCTCCATACCTTATACGACTCTAATATTTTCAATACGTACACCTTTTTATATAATTTTGTGTAGTTATAAAATATCATCAATATTTTTTTAAATTTGAAAGCCTCGTGCTCAAGTAGGTACATATTATATACGTATATGCTGCATTTAAATATTCCATAACCGTGTAATATACATTTTTATATAAGGAAAAATAAATATAAATACGTATATACAATATACATTTATGCATATATATATATATATATATATATATATATATATATATATATATATATATATATATATATAACAAAATTCATCTTTGATTTTTAAATTATCATATATATATATATATATATATATATATATATATATATATATATATATATATATAGGCATATATATATATATATATATATATATATATATACTCTATATGCATATGATAAATTAAAAATAAACTCCTGCCGCAACGTATCAGTCGAGACTGTCGAGAGTAATACAAGTAAATGTATATCCATATATATCTAGCGTCTCGTGACGGGTGCGATCTAATTAATCCCGTGCAAAGTATACAGTTAAACCGAGTGATAAGAAGTAGTGACTTCAAAAGTTTTCATGAAGCATTTTTAGAAACGATCTCTCGATTTCTGAAAGGGGTTTACAAATCAACTTTTTAATATTTGTTGATTCCATCTTCGCGTGAGCTACTAGTA
>JBAIZL010000003.1:149449087-149469087 GCA_036971475.1 Prosapia bicincta | reverse complement strand
CAGCTATGTTTATTTGTAAAGTAATGTTATTATTTTTGGTAATTTTAATTGTGTACTTACGTATTGTAGGCCTGGTGACGATAACGCAGCTTGTTTTGCAATGTTAATTTGTGTATTTTAAAACAATGTAATTTATTCCTGACCTGTTAGTGATTGTACCTGAGTAGTGGTTAAGGGTTTATCATGTTTTTGTTACAATTAAATATGCAATAGTTTGTAAAGGCCATGTTAATAGTGTTAACAATTTGTTTTGACGTTACCCATTTTAGAGTGTTTATAATTATAAGAAGTTTCATTGCAGCTATGTTTATTTGTGAAGTATTGTTATTATTTTTGGTAATTTTAATTGTGTACTTACGTATTGTAGGCCTGGTGACGATAACTCAGCTTGTTTTGCATTGTTAATTTGTGTATTTTAAAACAATGTAATTTATTCCTGACCTGTTAGTGATTGTACCTGAGTAGTGGTTAAGGGTTTATCATGTTTTTGTTACAATTAAATATGCAATAGTTTGTAAAGGTCATGTTAATAGTGTTAACAATTTGTTTTGACGTTACCCATTTTAGAGTGTTTATAATTATAAGAAGTTTCATTGCAGCTATGTTTATTTGTGAAGTATTGTTATTATTTTTGGTAATTTTAATTGTGTACTTACGTATTGTAGGCCTGTTGACGATAACTCAGCTTGTTTTGCAATGTTAATTTGTGTATTTTAATACAATGTAATTTATTCCTGACCTGTTAGTGATTGTACCTGAGTAGTGGTTAAGGGTTTATCATGTTTTTGTTACAATTAAATATGCAATAGTTTGTAAAGGTCATGTTAATAGTGTTAACAATTTGTTTTGACGTTACCCATTTTAGAGTGTTTATAATTATAAGAAGTTTCATTGCAGCTATGTTTATTTGTGAAGTATTGTTATTATTTTTGGTAATTTTAATTGTGTACTTACGTATTGTAGGCCTGGTGACGATAACTCAGCTTGTTTTGCATTGTTAATTTGTGTATTTTAAAACAATGTAATTTATTCCTGACCTGTTAGTGATTGTACCTGAGTAGTGGTTAAGGGTTTATCATGTTTTTGTTACAATTAAATATGCAATAGTTTGTAAAGGTCATGTTAATAGTGTTAACAATTTGTTTTGACGTTACCCATTTTAGAGTGTTTATAATTATAAGAAGTTTCATTGCAGCTATGTTTATTTGTGAAGTATTGTTATTATTTTTGGTAATTTTAATTGTGTACTTACGTATTGTAGGCCTGGTGACGATAACTCAGCTTGTTTTGCATTGTTAATTTGTGTATTTTAAAACAATGTAATTTATTCCTGACCTGTTAGTGATTGTACCTGAGTAGTGGTTAAGGGTTTATCATGTTTTTGTTACAATTAAATATGCAATAGTTTGTAAAGGTCATGTTAATAGTGTTAACAATTTGTTTTGACGTTACCCATTTTAGAGTGTTTATAATTATAAGAAGTTTCATTGCAGCTATGTTTATTTGTGAAGTAATGTTATTATTTTTGGTAATTTTAATTGTGTACTTACGTATTGTAGGCCTGTTGACGATAACGCAGCTTGTTTTGCATTATTAATTTGTTTATTTTAAAACAATAATGTAATTTATTCCTGACCTGTTAGTGATTGTACCTGAGTAGTGGTTAAGGGTTTATCATGTTTTTGTTACAATTAAATATGCAATAGTTTGTAAAGGTCATGTTAATAATGTTAACAATTTGTTTTGACGTTACCCATTTTAGAGTGTTTATAATTATAAGAAATTTCATTGTAGCTATGTTTATTTGTGAAGTATTGTTATTATTTTTGGTATTGAAACGTTGCCTGTATAGATAAATAATTGTACCGGACTCGCAAGTAACCGCTTTTATTTAACATAATTACTTTATTTTGTGTTAGTAAGAAATGTGAGAACTTTGGTAGTGTATTCCCTATCCACAGGGAACAACTTGAAGCATACGTTTTGAGGTGCAGAAATATGGGGGGGGGGGGGGATTGCAGGATCGATCTCTGATATCGGAAGACCAATTACGCGAGCTCTGATCTTTATAGCGTTTAAGAGCTATTCTAAAAATAATCTTATATAAAATTTTTATTCCTTAAATAATAAAAAACTTATTAAAAACCATCCATTTTTTACTAAATTAAATGGAAAATTCAAAAATATCATAGAAGAGTGTCTCAGCTACATCGGACTATATTATTACTCAACTGCGCCCATATTAAATTCCATCTTATATCATTCATAAAAACATCTTCATTTGTCTCTGGAGTAGATTGCGAAATATGTTTTAGCTTTTGCACCCCTTGGAACCAAGTAATAAGTGAGAACTTTTTAATTCGAGAGTAAAATATTTAAGTTTTAAGAATAGCCCGAATATTATCAAGGGCATGCCCTAAGGGCATTAGGATTAGATAAGAAACAGTGTCACACTCGGTTGTTTTGTAATGCTTCTCATATATTTTTATTAATTGAATGTTTATTCGTAATACAACTAAATTTTTTTGACGTATAAAACTAACATTCAAAAACATCAAAACACAATCATCTTATTAGACAGCACTAATTTTATTTTATATTTAATTTTCTGTCTTAATGTCAAAAATGTTCTTTAACCCTTCGGTAGGCGCGTGGTTAAAAGTAACACATTTAGGCGTATGGGCTACCACTGTAGCCCACTCTCTTTTTATTAAAAAGGTATTACTAAAAAATATTTTTTAAATTTGTTACTGTCGTAACTGTTTCCTATTATACTTTTTAACATATTTGTAAAAAAAATAAATGTAAGATTTTAATTTTAAATTGGTTTACATTGTAATCTGATTATACTAATTTTATGCTACAAATTACTACTAACTTTAGGTGCATAAAACTAAATAGGATAATGATAGATACAATTCATTGATGGATACAACTCATTTATTTTCAAATATAATTTATCAGAAATGATATACAGAATTTAAAAAAAACATTAAAAATACATTGTTATATGTAAACAAGTGTTTTTTAGCAAATAAATACATGATAGGTTAAATAGGTAGGACTATGCACTTACAAACAAAGATGTTACTATTGTTATTTCCAATGTTTTATTGGTGTGTAGCTTCCATACGAACTTCACATACTAGAAGGGTGTGGTCAGGGCACATCTTTACATTGGTTGCAGCGTTTTTAAGTTGATCTATACCTCTCTCTACCGCACTTGTAGCAGCGCTCAACCTTGTCTATAGGTAGATGATCAGGCCGGAGCTCATCGATTCCAAGAAGGTTTCTTGCTCGGCTCTTTAGCTCTATAGGTAGCATAGTAACATTAACCCTGTCTTTTACTTTAGGATTAAATAGATCCCAAGAAATGTTTGTAATAAACTCGCTTTTTGACAATGGGGACCCTTCAGGTTTGTTAGCAATATAAACTCTGACGCATTGACTGGTGCTATATTTAGAAGACACAAAAATAGAACCGTAAGCCATCGTTTCGTATTTCTTGCTGCATTGTATTTGCGCACATTTGATCTAATATTAACTCCAATTTTTGTCGTGTTATTACAAGTAATTATTTCGGGTTTTTGTAAACCCCCTGAATCTTCGTCAATCTTGTGGTCTTTATGCATCGTGGACAGAAGTACTACTGACTTCCAGGTTTAGTGTAGTAACATCTGACGAGCAATTATAGATAGGTTCACACAAAATTTCTGGACATGATAACCGGGCACGCTTTGGTTTACTCATAACACAAAAGGTTGCACGGGTTACAGGAGTAACTTTAGTCGTAAACAATTACAAAACGCACACACTCTGAGCGACAATCACAGAGTCAGTGAGTAGGTTAGAGGATAAACAGCACTAATGACGTATTCTTCCTTCCACTAGTTTTAGGAGATGCATTGCAGCCTAAACAAACAATACAAGAAATATGCGTACACCAGGAATATTGCGAAAGATGCGTACAGGATCGCCATTTGACAGATGACGAGGGTAAGCTATGACGTCAAAACAATATGACAGGCGAAAAATGCGTACAATTTTTAAGCGTACATTGATCTTTTAAAATGATTGAGCTACATAAATGAGTTTACCTCTGAGCTAAACATAGATGTCGCATAGTTTCTCGGGGCTGGAGGTCCTTTAAAACTTTATCTATTATACCTGATTTCCACCACACTTTTCCAGGCTTTGGAATTGAAAAGTAATAGATATATCTTGCGCTATAATTTTGGCGTGTTTAAAATGAGCTAGCATCGGTAATTTTTTTTGTTTTATATTTTTAATTTTTTTTTCATTTTACAGAACTTTTTTTAAATTTTAACCTATATTACAACCTGACCAGTTTATCTGATTTCTTGGGTCTAATCTAATCCACTTTTTTGATGTAGGAAAGAGACCTTAAACAAGGCATTAGTCTCCAGTTTCTAGGTATTTTTGTAGTTCTTTTTTTCTAAAATACTTTTGTCCAATTTAATATGCTTTGTTATTCTCCTCTTTACTTCTAAGTGTAACTCCGGGCTCATGTACATAGAAGTTGAACGATCAGTTTCTTTTGATAAGTGTCTTTCAATTAAATCGAACTTATCACCTCAACAGTTAAAAGCAAATTGGCCACTGACAAAATGGAAACCCTTTTTTGACCCTTTATGACTGGGAAAATTCAAAACCATAAAAGTTATTAGCAAATAGTTTATGAATACATGACCTTGGTTGACAACTGGAGTCTAGTTTGTACGCTTTTTTCGCTTGTCAAATTTACCACTTACCCTCGTCAATTGCTACTGTTTCCTCATGTACGCATATTTTTCGTGCCACCTAAACAAAAACTCTGGGCTACACTTGTAGCCCGCGCGCCTACCCGAGGGTTAAAAAAGCTTTTTAATGTTCAATATTGTCTTACTTAACTAAATCAGCTTAAACCAGTTATAAAAGCTATCATGGTCCCAACATGATGTTCGACCCTATTCCTTTCTAATGCGTTAGATACCAATAAAACAATGTACATTATGTTTTGTGATTTAGATATCTAGTAATAAAACCTAACTCAGATTTACTACACTTCTAGTACTTAACATATTGCCAGTACAACTGTGGACTGTGACCCTTTATCTGACAGCGCATAAACCGCTAAATGTCCCGATCTTACAAAAAATGCTTTATACGCCAAAAACCTTATAAAAAATTGTTTACATGAACAGTAATAATTATCACGTGTAGTTAAAATATTCAGAAATAAATAAGGGAGAGTAATGTTAGTACAATTTTTAGTCAAAATTCCCCCAAAAAGAGTATTTAACACTGCAGTGGTCGCGCGTAAATGAGTAACGTGAGGGGTCGCGCGGATTACTATTGTAATCCACTTGGAAAAAGCTCTTGAAATATAAATATTAAAAAAATATCTTATAAGCATTTTAGGATGTTTAAGGGGGGGTTATATAGAAACCTAATGTGGTGAAAAACGTTTTTTCTTGTAGCACAAAATTAATATATAACATAAAACTAAGTTAGGTCATGTGTTAGGTTAACCAAACACACTTTCATTGTCCCTTTCGGTTTCGGCAAGCCAGTGTCGTATTTGTTCACGTTCTGGCTCCGACATTGTTTACAGATAAATGTGTTTCTAATTTAAATATTGTTTTTACTAAGAAAATAACAGTATCTATTTCAAATAGAAAATATTAAAACTACTTCATGTATAGGAAACATATCATAAGTGGTCGCGCGGATTATTATTGTAATCCATGTGAATTAAAAATATTATTAAAAAAATAACGTGTCAACTTCCAGCTCTGGTTCTTCACTGATAACAGTGGGGATGTGTGTGTGTGTGTGTGTGTGTGTGTGTGTGTGTGTATGTGTGTGTGTGTGTGTGTGTGTGTGTGTGTGTGTGTGAATGTGTGTGTGTGAAAGGTAGACGGCCGCTCAAGGTCAGAAGTCCGACCATCCCAAAGTAGCACACACATTTACCCCTGGGTTACAATAATAATCCGTGTGACCCCTGCAGTGTTAAAGCAGTTTTGTATGATTCCAAGCGGGTGCAACTCGCACCTTTTGCATAGTCACTGAAGATAACTTTGTCTTTAAAAATCAGTAGAAGGGGTACTGGAGGAAACCAAGAGCACTCAAAATCACGTGACAATATAATTCTAGACGAGTGTTTGAGAATGTTCGATGGCAGTAGTTTTCTTTTAAGTGAAGACTACAATGATACTAATCTTCAGTAGTTAAACAAACCGAGAGGTGTTGAAAGATTACATTACAGTATTTATGTACGTTCAAGAGTTGTAGCAAACAATTCGCACAAATGTATACCATACATGCAGACTTTGACAGTTCAACCTAAGTAACGAACGTTCATTCAGTCATCTTCTTTCAGAAAGAAAATGGTTTCTTTCTTTCACTATCTCCTGGTTTTCCATAGAAAGAGCTTAAAAGCTTAGTATATGGGCAATTTTTCCCGATTTCGTCTCTCGTGGTAGTAAACGCATGCACATCTGAGACGGAGGCAGCTAGATAGAGGGCGGCTTTCACGATGTTTGGGCCAAATAATGTGACGAATAGTTCTTAGATAGTTCTAATTGATTGAGTTTCTCCGAAACGCGTAAAAAAATAATATGACAAGGATCGGAACGGCAAATAACTGTGACACGGAAAATAATAATGCATGACCTAGCTGAAATCTAGAATATTATTATAGTTTTAAATATTTGAACATTATTTGCACATATTAGCTATTTTTTTCATTCAAGTTTTTATTTCTGTCCTAGAACTGTGACATTTTCCCGAATTG
Source organism: Prosapia bicincta (assembly GCA_036971475.1). Lineage (NCBI taxonomy): Eukaryota > Metazoa > Arthropoda > Insecta > Hemiptera > Cercopidae > Prosapia > Prosapia bicincta. The sequence goes on along the minus strand of JBAIZL010000003.1, from coordinate 149,462,291 downwards.
ATAATATGCAATTCTAATTTTAACTCTATTAAAATGCTTCAGTGCATTTACATACAATACAGCTTGACCACGCTCGGTATGGACGGCTTGACAATTTGCCAAATGTTTACTGACCTTTGACAAGGCAAGCCCTTGAACTGACGACGGGTGTATGATGCAGAATAAGGTTCTGGGAATAGGACACGGTCGAACTGGGCCCACGGTCAAAACATCCCTAGGCGGATTATCGTCAACCCTGGAAGTGTCGGGTTTGAATTGGGCCCCTGGTCAGTCGGGTAGCATTTATCATTAGTTATGTGATCGGCAACATTAGTTTTGTTAAGTGACCAGACATTGGTTTTTATTTTAATGTACGATAGAATTAAGAAGTAAAACACAATGGAAGCAAATAAATGCAATAAAACTTTACTAAAACACAAAGAAATATAAAATTCATTAAAAATACTATACTTTCATCTTTTAATTATTATTTAAACTTACGTATAATCCTACCAATAACGTATTGCTCGCCAGATCAGGCGAGCATTCCATTACGTGTCCGTTTTTGTTAACCCTGTAGCGGTGACATGCTGAACCGTTACAATGGCCACGTGGCAGTGGTGTGGCCAGAGGGTTTTATCATTTTGTGCATATAACATAAAATATTATTACAGGACTATTTATATTGATATAAAAAGGTGATGTTTCAATCGTCTAAAATAGATGTTTGACCACCATCTGACCGTAACCAAACATCTATTTTAGATGTTTGGATATGTTTAATGCTAAGGTGGATGCGAGCATTCCATTTTGTCGGTCATGGTTGTAGGGGTATGGGCCCAATTCAACACTACCTCCGAACTGACCATGGGCCCAATTCAACCGTCGTTTTTACGACCCTAACCGACCGTGGGCCCAATTCGACATCATTTTGGGAATAATACAGACTGCACTAACAGTTATACCAGACTCAAGAACAACGCAGAGAAATAAACGCCAATTTCTTAATGCAGCTTAGGTAGCTCATAACTGTCAGACCACAAATGCTTCACTCACCCTACACTGTCAGTACAGTACGTTCCAAATTAGTCAATAATACACGAATGAGAAGCCCTCATCTTAGTTTTACTTAAGTGATTGTTGTACCTGAAAGGGGTTGCTAAACTTTGATGGTGTTCATTTATGCTTTCCTGTATTTGGTTTGTCAAGTTTTCAGATGACATATCAAAGTAGGCTATATGTTAGGAATAACAGTAATATCTTCTATACTCTAGTTCATGACAGGAGACACTTCTAGTTGTTCCACATCTTTGCGACACTCGCTGTTTTCTTATTTTTATGACCTCCTGATTACCCATCGATAGAGATTCTCAGCTTGGAAGTTGTTGAACCCTTCCAGACAGCTTTTTTCGGACTCGGGGTATTTTATATGCTTCTTCCATCGTAAATAGAATGGACCGTGTTTTCTGTTTATAAGGCCTTTATAATTTTTAAATCATTTATGATAATTAAAACTGATGAAAGGCCGTTCTTATTAAAAAACAGAGACGTGTTTCAAAGATAACATTATAATGTAGTGGGTATGTGTGCAAATTTAATTTCTTAAATTTTTATTCAGCAATACAATTTTTGAAATGTTATGTCTCATTTTATTCAGTGAACTTTATAATTATAATTGATCTAAATCTTGTTGCTGTTCATGACGAGCTGGTTGTTAATTACTAATTATACTTTTACTATTACTTGCGACCAGACTTTTTGTTAACTAAAAGTTGTTAAATTGTTAACTTACACTTGGAGGAAACGTTTTCGTCTTACTACTTCAGGAAGCTGAAGAAGTCGTAAGTAATAGTAAGTAAGTCTGGTCGCAAGTAATAGTAAAAGTGTAATAAGTATAATTTATCATTAATCATGTGTGTTTACACTTTCAGAGATTATTGTTAAATAAAAGCGGCTGACTTGCGAGTCTGGTTCAACTAATTGTTTATAGAGGCAACGTTTCAATAACGTGTACGTTAACCTATTTTGGCCTACAATACATAAGTCTTCAGGCCTACAATACATAAGTCTTCAGGCCTCCAATACATAAGTCTTCAGGCCTACAATACATAAGTATACAGGCCTACAATACATAAGTCTTCAGGCCTCCAATACATAAGTATACAGGCCTACAATACATAAGTCTTCAGGCCTACAATACATAAGTCTTCAGGCCTACAATACATAAGTATACAGGCCTACAATACATAAGTCTTCAGGCCTCCAATACATAAGTCTTCAGGCCTACAATACATAAGTATACAAGTAAAATTACCTACAATAATAATACCGGGTATGTTAATAATGTTTAAAAAAAACTTCTTTTCTGACGTTACCCATTTTAGTGGTATAAGTATTGTTGTAGAAATACAGTATAGTTATAGAAATTTTATTGTTCTGTTGTTATTTGTGAAATGTGTTATTATTGTTATTTTTAATGTGTACTTATGTATTGTAGGTCTGAAGACTTATGTATTGTATTGCCTGTATAAATTAATAGTTGTACCTGACTCGCAAGTCACCCACTTTTATTTAACTATAGTTTATCATGTTATACATTTTTTATAACACGTTGGTGTTAAGTAAAAGCATCTGTTTATTTCTTTATTTTAGCTGTTCTTTAAATAGCTGTTTTTTTTCAATTTGTATACAGTACTTTAATGTTAAAGCAAAAAATATGACCAAAGAATATTTAGAGAAAAAAGTAATACTATCTCACTTAGGTCAACAGAATCAAAATTTATTTTTTTACATTTTATTATATAATTACAATTATTATAAATATGTATATATATAGGACCGAAACACAATATTGTGGGGCAAAATGGAGAGCGAAATTAATTATTAAAAGTAATAAATTAAATTCAATTGATGAATTATTATTTAATAAAAACTGTATTAACATAAAGTGTCATCCCCTACAAATTTACAGGAATGTATTTTTGCTTGAGCGAATGAATAACAATTATTTTATGAACGAATAAATATTTGAACAAGATATGTAACTATATATTGATAGAGTGTAAACTAATAGTAAGAATTGTAAAAGCTTCAAAAACACTGCGCTAAAAACTGAAGGTTGACTGTTTAATAATGAAGTACTGTTAAATTCATATCTGTTTGAATTTGATAAATAGTTATAAAGAGGGTTGGATAAAGGGACATTTTTCTTGTATTTGTAATACAAGTACTTTTAATTGGATTAGTTGCGGCGTGTGTCTGCTGGCATCAGGTGGCTGGGCGAACAGCTTGTAATTCGAAATACGCTTGTATTCAATCTTTATTTATTACTTAGTGTTCCTCCTCAGGCCCTCGGGGATCTTGGAAGGAAGAAAAACTTCTTTTTTATGACCATTCTTTGTATCTCGTTACACTGTGGCTGTGCTGTGGCTTTATATAGATTCGCAGCACGAGGATTTCAATTCCCAACTTTTGTTTTTATATTTGTAATCAAGTCAGTCACGGAAATTGTAGCCGTTGCTATGGTTACGCTCGGGAGCAATCAAAAAGAAAACACGTTATTAAAAATTCCTGATTATTCTGTTAACGTTTTTGTCATAATATGGGTAGAGGCTATTAAAAAAACGACTTTAATTACGGATTTATAATTTTTAACTTAGAATAGTATATAATATTTAAAAATTCATAAACCTGAATAAAATCCTCTAAGTTATACCTCCCAACATTATTCCGACTTCTGTTATATTCAATTAATAAATTATCTATAACTTAAGAATAGGAACATTTTCCCCTTGCTTATAATGTTTTTTAGTGGTGTTAAATAAAAAGACATTTTCAAATAAAGTACTGTCACTGGCGCACGAGAAGAGTCTGGTGTTGAAATGAGCCACGCTTGGTTTTCAGTTTTGCGCATGCGCTGTCTATGTATTCCTGACTTACAAACATAACCTAACCGTACGGTAGTTTTTAGTAGTTATATTTTAGTAGGCCTAATACAAATATTCACAGATAGGTATAAGTAATAATTTTATCAAGAAAGGGTGTACAAAATAAACTATATATGATCCCGTTTCTGCATTGTAATTTTCTGTAAATCTGACATTTTGTGTTAGAAAATGTTTTTGGGGATGACCTGACAACTTTACCCTGCCTTGGGCCAGGGCTGTACTCGTGCGCCGGTAAATTGTTTTAAAAAATATCAATGGTATGCTCGCGTTTAAAAAAATGTTTAATTTTCACTTCACTAATATATAGACCCTAATACTGATTAATTATAAGTGAATTACTTAACCGAAACCGCCTGATAGAAGTTCACAAGGTACTTGTATCTAGAGTTAACGCTAAAGTCAGCCTTGAAACATTCATTTTATTCTAAGGCCTGATTCCTGTGAATTCTTGGAAAATATTTTATTAGGATTCAAGTACACACATCGTTAATATAAACTGGCAAATTGTAAGAATTAACCTATATACCGGTCTTTACCGAGATCCATTCATAATGTTCGTATATTCGATTTTGGATCAAGTTTCCGTTACAAAGACAAAATGTTTTAGGAATTGTTGGTGGGTCGATGAGGAGGAGATAATTTAGGCATTAATCGCTGCCGAGAGTTCATGGATAACCTACTTATTTCCATTCTTAGTAAATAACTATTATTAGAATATATTAGTGGTTAGGCTTACAGATAATGTCTACTTGAAACTTTATAATTAACGAAATAAGCTTTTGTGTGAATTATGCTTTCGGTGTTTAATTTAGAGTGAGAGATCTAGTTCTTATTAAAGTCAGTTATGGTATTAAAATATCTCCTTTTCAAACCACTGCAACACTGACATAATGTTAGGCCCTCAAGGAGTAAAAATCATCAGTGGTGATGAGCAAAATTGAGTAAATGCTTTGAGGAAATTGCTTTGAAATGCAGCAGCAATTGCTTTGAGGGAATGAACAAATTTCATTTAATATATTTTAAAACCTGGTTTCTATAAAAAGAGTTTAATTTTGTAGCAAGATTTTGTATTTATGACACTTATTTGTCCTGTATAGTCTTCGCAGTTGACAAATGTTGAATTTCACTGAACATTCTGTAATACTTATGTAAAACATTCTTTTACTTCTGTAAAACATTTACTTCGCTTTATAGATTACATTCTATTGGATCTTAGTCTCATCCAATAACAGCCATTGAGATTGAACGGGACGAGCATTTAAAATTCTAATCACAACATCTACTTCACAAAGGGAGGGCTTATCGATTAATGACAATGCATAATGTATTAAAATCAAACAGCTAGCGCACAGGTACAGGGTGCATCACAGATACTTGAACGAGCTGAAGGGTTTGCCAACGTCACATACTCTTCAACTCGATTTATCAGGCCCTTCGAAATACGCGCTGGAAAGACATTTCCATAGTTTCCGAAGTAATCGATATAAAAACTGTATGTGGGGTAAACCTGTGAACAGCTATAAAATAATTGTATGTTGCTTGTAATTTAAACATGATTTGCTTTTTGTGCTTTATGTATTATTTATACTGGCATTTATAAGAGTAATATCAATATGGCATTGATTAAAAAAATCAGTAAGAGCCAAGGTATGTTTATTTACTTTTAATATGGAATACTTTTAATATTTTTTGATCTCTTCAAACAACTACATTTGTCCTGAATTTTGCTTCAAATAGCTTATTTCCTCATGATCCTGGGATTTACGAGGCTGATTGGTTTGTCCGAACAAGTTGCTAAAAGGTTCCGTACTTGAAAAAAAACCTAATGGATGGAAAATTAAAATATTTTAAAAAATACAGAAACATTCATGCGAATGCATTTTATAGAATAAACCAATAACGTCGAATTTAAAAAATACAAATCTAAAATTCAATTCAGGAATATTTCAAAACACTCTTTAATCGAGGCAGTGATTATTGCCACGGGTACAATCGTACCAGTGTTTTATGACAAGGCTGTACAAGTACTTTCACGCTTCAGCGGACACATCAGTATGTCGTAAATGCTAGAACCTTCTAGAATAAACTGAATGGAAATTACTAGACGTTGCTTGAATCAGCAAGTCGATATATAAAGGTTTTGTTAGGCTTGAAGATTCAGTGTTTGTAATGTGATGAAGACAGTTAAAACTTTAGTGACAATTTGGTGTGTGTAAAGGGCAAATACAATATTAGTGGACTTGGTAGTGGTTAACACTTAATTACCGTTTGGACGCTTTTATAAATGTTGAATAATAGTAGCTATAAAAGTGTGTACGTTATTAGACAGATAGCTAGTCTTAAATTGCCTTATAGTTTATTGAACCTCTGTAAGAACGCATCTTATTACATAATTTCGTGGCCGAATGTCGAGAGAAAATTTGTTGGAGCTTGCAAGGTCGTACATAGTTGGAAGATGGCTCAAATTAAAGGTATTGAAATGAAGGTGCGGTGAAAAATAAAAAGGCTTTTCTCAATTTATAACATCTAAAATCTTTTGAGGTTTTTTAAGTTTTAACTTAAAGATTTTAAAGTTACCAAGATCTCTATAAGAAATACATTGCAATGAAAAACAGATTATTATGATTTGTAAGCAAACAAATATTTTAACAGTATTAAAGGTTATGTGTATAGGATTTTGCTAATAGCCGTTACAGTTTTTGTGTTTAGAATTCATTTTATTTTGTAGTTTTAATATGTTTAATTATGGATAGGAGCATTTGCCCCTACAAGCTCCTACTTATATAGAATTTTTAATTTGTAATATAATTTTTTAAATTAAATCTAAAATATATTAAAAACTAACATAACCTATCAGTAATATACCAATATTATAGTGATAATATAACCTGAGATAATAGATCCAAGAATTAAATGCATATATATATATATATATATATATATATATATATATATATATATATATTGTAATCCTTGGATGAAATTTTTTCTTGTTAAATAAATGTGGTTGAATAATATTTTATTTATGATATATAATATTATATTTATGATAACAACTTTATACAACTAAAAAAGACCATACTGATAAATATCAAAATGTATTTAAAAATATTATTAAAAAAATCATATGTATTATTTAATACCAAAATCAACAATAATATTATAAATGACCCGAAAATACCATCACTAAACGGACCTATAAAACTGTATAAAGAAAATAAACCAATTAGACCTCTTATTAGTTTTAAAACTGCACCGTCTTATAAAATATCCAAAATAATAGCTTTAGAATTGAAAGATAAAATGAAATTAAATAATAATCACACTATAAAAATAATTATCATCTAATAGAGGAAATTCGAAACATAGAAATATATAATGAAAATAATTTAATATCATTTGATATAAAGGATATGTATAGAAATATACCTTTAAAAGAAACACATAAAATATTAAAAGATATATTAATACTATATAAAATAGATAAAAAAGCTTGACATAATTAATGTAGGCCTAATTAAAATAATATTAAATCAAAACTATTTTCACTATAATAACAAAATTTACAAACAAGATGATGATTTAGTCATGAGTTCACCTCTGTCATTTATCATGTCCGAAATATTTTTACAATATATTAAAGAAGAAATTAGTAAAATTATTAAAAAATATGACAACAATGGACTATGGTACAGATTTGTAGATGATGGGTTATATGTTTCCACAAACCATGCTATAAATCTAAACCTAATAATTAACGACATAAATAATATACACAATAAAATACAGTTCACACATGAAACAGAAAAACATAATGAAATAGATTTTGTAAATATCACTATTTATAAGGGGGAAAAATAAACTAAAGTTTGCAATTTACAGAAAACCTGTAAAAACCTTTAAAGAAAAGTTAATTATTTCTGTTATAATGCCAGCTGGAGATGATTGCATTGCTATCGAAGTGTACATATGTTTTAAAAATATAAATAAATGCACAGGAAAAGTTTTATTTGTTCTCCAGAGGTTTTATTATTTAAAATATAAATTTTGCAACATTTGCTTCAAGTTATTATTTAAAACACACACACACACACTGTACAAGTCCAAATTGTAGATAAAGGATTACAGTGAAAACTGTAGACAAAAAGGGATAAAATTTTGAAATTCATAAAAAAAATTTTCATCGGAATATGATCCCATATGCATATATAAATATATATATATATATATATATATATATATATATATATCAAAGTTGAGATAGAAAAACCTTTGGCATTGGAAAATGCGCAGGAAGGAAAATGAAAAATGGGAAAATTTCGAAAAACGGAAAATGAAAAAGACATAGAGATACAGAAATGGAGATTGGCACAGGTTCACATCATTGTAGAACTCTTTAGGCAGGGACTAAATATCCTCAAAATTTCACTAAAATAAACTTTAAAACTTTAATAATGAATATTTCAAATATAATGTTTCATAGAGAAATGTATCGGGATGTGTTGATATGATTATTGAATGTTACGAGAACTAACAATTTATTTCAAACTATTTTTGAAAATGATAGAAAGGGGATATGGTAATCAGAAGTTCAATGATTCCACAGAAAATATTAATTTATTCCTGCCCTGTAAAAACCAATCCCGTTCAAGTGGGCAGCAACCCATGTCTCCCTGCCACTTGAATCTTGATTCTTTACAGCCCTTTTCATTAGTTAAAACAACCTAAATTGGGATTCTGGATGTAAAACACACAACTACCACCAGTTTTCTAAATTACCGCAACGCCTGCAATTTCATAGCAATGGTCTTTGATGCAACACACTCTACAAAAACCAATGTTTTTGAATAGGGCTAGCTTTTCTTTCTGTCAATCGATCGCGTGCCAGCTTACTAGTGAACCGCTCGCTATAAGTATAACATAATATGGTTATTAAACGGAACTGCAGTTCCATAATATAGGAAATACGAACCTGAGTATGAGTGCTACACAATATTTAGAATTTACAGAATGAGTGTAACACAATTTATGTTTTAGGCAGCACGAGTATTCCCCAGTAAGGGTTCTACAGAGTATGAGCAATACACAGTATGGGAACTATTAAGTATTAGAATTAAGCAATATTTATTCCACCGAAAATGGTTGTTATAGAATATAGGTACTACACAATATAACTACTGCACAAGTACCTCTATACACTATGACTATACCACAATATAAGTGCTAGAATACATATGCAAAAATACACAAGTAATTTACAGTATGGGTATTAGAAAGCATGATTATCGCTCATTATTTGTACTATTTAGTATAGGAAGTACACAGTATTAGTGCCACACAGTATTAATATTACCTAATATTGGTACTATAAAAATGTGTACTCTCTCTCTCTCTCTCTCTCTCTCTCTCTCTCTCTCTCTCTCTCTCTATATATATATATATATATATATATATATATATATATATATATATATAAGTAATAATATAAAATGTAGCACTTAAGTAAAAGTTATCAAGAAATAGAATTTACGAGATTGTACAATAAGCTCGACAATGTACGAGTATATAGTCAATTTTTAATGGAAATAATGAAAATATACATCAACTATTTCACTTAGGTAATTTACGTTTCTTTGTTTTCATGTAAAGTACTAAATTTCTTTTATTACTTAGTATTTCCCAACCTGATACTTAGTAGCTATGGTGTGATATGACTTTATAGTAATGTGGTAATTCTTCAACAGTTTTAGAGAGTGTGTATATAAATTGGGGATCTGTTTATATGGCCATATTATTCGTGAGTTTTAAATAACATTGTTTTCGCCTTTCGAAGCTACTTTATTTTTCTTTAGAATATACTGTTCAATAATATTATCTGGGTTGTTGGCACAGCGTACAGGCATACAGTGTCTTGCCCTATCAGTCAACTCTGTGAATGAAGAGGACAACTACAGGGAGATTTCCGACCTCTACTGGTCAGCGCGCCGCCAAATGGCTAACCTGCCAAGGGTGGGCGTTGGCTGGTAAGTATAATATTATATTCTGGGAAAGAAAACAAATAGTTGTGATGCAATATTTGTATAATTTTACTAAAATATGTTTATTTAATGTCTGTTAATAACTATTAATTATTTATATAGACTAATGCTAGATCACAGACAATTTTGCTTTTTTAAATACTCAACTTTTCGAATTTCTTTCCGAAATTCCTTTTCAAGAGCTCAGTTTTAATTAAAGAGTTATACAACATTACTTACTATTTATAAAATACATAACTTTATATAAAACATAATAAAACTCAACAAATTATAAAAGTCTTAAAAAATATCCATTTACAAGTCAAAATTGTGGTTTTAAAAATTTTAAATGTTGACTCTCTTATTAATAGCAGATGTGTTAGTGTATGTATCTGTGATTTGTCTGTTTTACTGTAATAAATTGTGAAAAAAGTTTGACTTGTAAATGGATATTTATTAAGAGTTTTATAATTTGTTGATTGTTATTATGTTTTATATAATGTTATGTATTTTATAAATCGTAAGTTATGTTGTATAACTGTTTATTAAAACTAAGCTCTTGAAAAGGAATTTCCGAAAGAAATTCGAAACGTTGAGTGTCAAAATTGTCAGTGATTCGTCATTAGGCCTACCCTATATAGAAAATTTACCAAAATATCTAATTATTGTAAAACAATGTTTTAAAAAACTTTCCACGTAAAAACATACGATTACCGTTTACTGAATTCACTAGTGGAAATCAGATACGAGACGCACAAAGGCATTTTGTACGAGTCGCAAGCTCTAGTGCCCCTATCATTAGTTGTTACACTTTGCTTACGATGCAATCCAAACCGATCCGCTCTATGTTTACTTCCAAACTGATGTTTCAAGCATAAGCAAGATTTTGCGTCTCCTGTTATATTAAAGTGCAATCAGTATAGGCGAAACCGATGTAATGTTCTGTCTCTGAAGAGAAATTCAACAGTAAACAAGACCCCTACGGTCGAGAATACTTATACAATCTTCTGCCTCAACATTCAAGTATCTCTTAAACCAATAAACGTAACAATTCAAGCAGATGTGGGGTAGATTTTTAATTTCAACAAATTAAAATTTTTATTCAGGCTCTTATGTACAGTTAAGGAGAAAATGCCACTTTTCTGATGAAAAAAATCAATTTTTTTATTGCCTAATATTTTTCTCCATTTTATTCGGTTTAAGAATATATATATACATATATGAGATATAGAAATACCATACAAATAACAAAAATAATACAGCGGTTGAGTTTCAACACGAATATGTGCACGATCGTGGAATAAGCTGAGGGTTAAATACACAAAGTATCTAGGGGATCTATTGGATGGGGACTCTAAGGGATATTCATCTGTACTAGAAAGTAAGCCTTATGGTGATAGCATAAATATTGAAAAATTGTAATGTGTCGGACATGTGCAAAAGACCATGGGGACGCGCCTGAAAGAGCCGAAAAAAGACCACAAAAGTAAAAAACGTAGTGACAACAAAGGCTTAGGAGGTGCAGGTTTGCTTACAGACGCTAAAATAGACCAGTTACAAAGATATTATGGGTCAGCCATCAGGAATAACCTCGTAGACGTCGATGACATGAAACAAGCTATCTGGGCTACATATTTTCACACTACCGACTGACAAAAAGCCTCAGCATCAAGTTATGCCCCAAGCGAATGGATTCTTGAAGTGGCTATAATAAATCTTTAGAGCTAAAAACTATTTATGACCACAAACATTCTATAGCGGAGTTTACCATGTTAGCTATAAAGAACACGTACCGAGACCTCACAAAAACTGAGCTTCTTAGGCGTTGCTTGCACGGCAAGACCCAAAACCCTAACGAGAGCTTCAATAAATGTCTTTGGCAAAGGGTAAAAAATACTGGTTTTGTAGGCCTAAAAACTCTTCAATTAGGATGCTGTGATAGCATTCAATGAAGGTTCAATCGCTAATGCAAATGTTTTAGATAGAATAGACTTAAAGCCTAGGATTTTCTCGTTAGAGACCCTTAAACAAATTGATAATATCAGAATACAAAAAGCCGATAAAGAGATCCAGGAAGGCAACAAGAATTTGAGAATCAAGAGAAGATTATTTAAGAGAAAGAGGGAAGATAAAGATATGGGGGGCTACTGTCCAGGAGGATTTTAATGTAAGAAAGTCTTTTTCTAACGCGTTTTCCGAAAATTATGTTTTTTAAACATTAGTTTCAACAACTCTTGAACCGTAAGAGCTAAGGACCTGACATTTTTTGTGTGTACTAAAAACATTATTATCTAAATAATACCTTAAAAAGAAATATTGTATTTAGTTCATTTAAGGTCAGAAAAAAATTATATAAATTCTGAACATGTGTCAAAATGTACGACAATGTTAATTACTTAAAAAAAATAGAAATAAATCTTTTATAAGAGATACGTTTAGAGTATTATGTTTCCATAGTAATAATAATAATTGCCTAAATATTCCATTGGGATATCTTTAATCGTTTTAGAGATAATTGTACCTAACTGAACCCCTAAACTCCCATTTAATTAACATTGGGGAGTGAAAGTGGCACCCTCCTCTTAATAGTTTAATAGTTTTAATTTAAAACCCTAATGTACAGTTCAATTCCAAAGCGAAATCTTCATAGGAAATTATTATAGAAATACCCCAAAACGTCCTCTGAAGATGATTGCTTTGCAATTGAACTGTACATAACGGTTTTAAATTCTAACTATTAAATTTGTTTAAAACTCTAATATTTAAAAATCTTATAATTTAGAAAAAAATGATAAATCTGATATAATTAATATAGTCATCTTCATTTCTGTTAGGAATATTACTAAATATTTGAGTAGTTTTCTTCCATTCCTAACGTTACAATATTCTCCTCTGTTGACACGTTTCGGAGTAACTCCATTTTCAAAACTTAAATCGTACTCTCAACGTGAAGTACGATTCAAGTTTTGAAGATGGAATTACTCCGAAACGCGTCAACAGAGAACATTGTAACGTTAGTAATGAAAGAAAAGTGTACTCAAATATATAAACGATAAATCTGTTTATTTAAAATATTTATTAAAAAATTGTTAAATACCTGACAAAAGTTAATTGTTTGCTCTGTATTTACGTTGCTGACGTTCTGTGATATTATTTCACTTCTAAGTATAAAACATTAATGTTACTGAAAAAATATCGATCAAAACATTTTAGAATATTGACAGAATAATTTATGCACTTTTTTTTATTAAAGCCTGTATT
>JBAIZL010000003.1:149439087-149444087 GCA_036971475.1 Prosapia bicincta | reverse complement strand
CAACTCTTCTGGCAGCAACTGTATGTCTATGTGGAACGGGTCGGTTGATAGTTCCTCTGAAGTTAGGAAAGTACCTGCTGAACTATTCCTTGAGGTTCTTCAAATGGTCAATTATCAAGTTTTTCAAAAGCGGTCCTTCAAAAACGTCCTCAAAACATGCTTCTTCTGAGATTGATACTACTTTGCTGAAACTTGAATAGTTGCTGGGGTTCATTGACACTTTACGTATCAAAAATTGTAGTTTGATGGCATCCTGATGTGTTACTATATTTGAGTCTGCACCTTGCAGTCTCAAGTTTAGGTTGTTTAACGTGTCAAAAAAATCTGATAAATAGGCCAAAATCACTTGGTTACTGGGTTTTTTTTAACTCTGCACTAAGCTCGTTTTGTTTCTGCTGTGCCAAAAACATAATCACTTAATCACGGAGCTCAAATAGTCTTCCAAACATATTGCCTTTTGATAGCCATCGTACTTCTGTATGAAATAGCAGCGTTTTGTGGTCACTTCCTAAATATTCACATAGAACTTTAAGCAGTCGAGTATTTAATGCACTGTTCTTAACGTAGTTGACTACTTTAATACATAGCTTTAAAACAGCATTGAGTTCGTATGGAAGCGTTTTTGCTGCCAAGGCTTGCCGGTGAATAAAACAATGAATCCCAACCACATAAGCATTCTTCTCTTTGACCAACTGCACAAAGCCTGAATGAGAACCCAGCATTGAAGGAGCACCATCTGTGCATACACCAATAAGTTTAATTTTTTTTTAGGAAATTATTTTTGTAATATTTTTATTTATTTCATTTGGGTGTCACGCCCTCCCTGGACTTTCTCCACGACTCCCCAAGGGGGCGCACCCCCCAGTTTGGGAACCCCTGGTCTAGAGTCTCCTCCTCTTTTCTACAGTTAGGGCAGAGTGGAGATCCACTCAAATTAAATCTAAAGAGATAGGTCTCAGTCACAATGTGTCCGATTCTTGCTCGCGCTGCAAAGACGGCTGTAAATCTGGGAACCCCTTGATACATTTCCAAATCATTTGTTTTTTTTTTTAATGTCATAGAGGTTTCTACCTTTGGTTTCTTCTCTCCAACGGTGGATCCATTTTCTTCTGACTGATGTTTTCACAGCAATCAGGCATTTATTTAGAGAGTACTGTGGTAAGAAGACTGGACCCATTTCCGCTGCTTGTTTGGCGTTTATATCTGCTTTTTCATTGCCGTCGATGCCGCAGTGTGAGGGGATCCACTAGAGCTGTATTTGTTTCTCATCTTTGCTGAGAGTGTTGAGTAAATTTGATCTCAACACAAGGAACAGTATGAAATTTACGAACAAACGGAAACACAAAATACAAACATATTAAACGAACAGACTCAATAGAAATCACATACAGTCTCTAATAATATTAAAAACCTGCCTTTAAAACCGTCACCGCTTGACCTAACAACTCCAAGCGGAACAGTAAGACAATGATGAAGATCGCCACGACTGAATGCGTTCTGTTTCAGTACGTTTTTACAAATTTACACACAATTAAAGTTCGGATGGTGGTAAATTATTGTAAAGTTACTAAAATAATATTTGTTATATTATTTTTAAAATGTAGGCCTAACTATCGTATTTGAGAAGTACCTGATACAGAAAATTTAAAAAAGGGTTATCTACAAGCAAGTATTAGAGTCAGTTAAGTGGATCAAACTTACTAACAATTGTAGTATATCCGCTGCTAATTATGGAAAACAAAATATTATACTTAGAACTAAAATAATATTGATTTTAAAGAAAGGAACATGTGGAGTTGTGTATTGGAAGCATATTTTCTGATAATATGCCTTGTTAAAAACCATATTGATTCTTTACATTACTTGTCACTTTACCCACTATTGACTTTACTTTAGTTTAGATAGACACTTATGCCTTAAATATAAAACTAAGAGTATCCTACCTTTCCCAACGTGGTTCTTCAACCATTCGCCATCGAGCCTCCCAGTAGCGTTTTATGACGTCACCACGAGGCTACTTTAGAGCCAAGAAGTCCCGTAGATGTACAACGTCCATTCTTGCAGTTCTGCACAATTAGCAGGTTTAATCAACAGTGGGGCCAATACTTTGGAGATACACTCGCAGGAAGACATGTCCTATGGCTAAACGGAAGCGTACCTCAGCCTCCCTTTTTTCCAGATATCTTGAGATGAACTCGCAGGTAGTCATACCGTGTGGTTAAGTGGAAGCGGACCACAGCCTCACTTCTCTCCAGATATCCTGGAATTGACCCCACGATAGCAAAGCTCTCCCACTGGGGTAGAGATAGACTCGCAGGTAGCCATACCCTGTGTCTAAGTGGAAGCGGACCACAGCCTCACTTCTCTCCAGATATCCTGGGATTGACCCCACGATAGCAAAGCTCTCCCACTGGGGTAGAGATAGACTCGTAGGTAGCCATACCCTGTGGCTAAGTGGAAGCGGACCACAGCCTCACTTCTTGCGATTGCCCATCGCAAGAAGTTTTTAAATTATATTATAATATATTATAAGGTATTAGTTATAAGATTCTTGGCTCTACTTAGAGAGAGTGGAGCTGACGCAAATCCCCTAATTAGCCTTAATGTAGCTTTTCTTACTCTGCTATGACTATATAAAATGTAAAATGTGAGTATACGCATGATTATTGCGGTGCGAGACGCATGTAAACGTTCTTATTAAACAATACAACCCCTTGACAAATTTACGATCTAAAAATTTACTTCTACAGAAATTAATAAATAATTAAACTATACTGGAAGATAATTTGTTGAATGAAAACGTTAGTGAATTATGATATTTAATGTACAAACAATATAATAATAATATGTTTAACTTTTTACGATATTTCATACAGATATTATTAATAACTTTAATTATTATATCTTGACATGGTAATCTTCTATAATTAATAATTTGAAATATAAAAAATAAATAAAACATTTGTCTTAGGGTACATAATGTTTTGTTATGATAGTACATCAGATACACTTCTATAAAAATCAAACGCACTGAAATATCTACACGCAATGTACGAGTCGTTTAAAATGAAATTCAAATTATTTTATTGAGTTTGTGAGATTTCTCTGCAATAATTTTACAAACAATTGTGAAAGGCGGTGGAATAATTTTACTTTTATAATGCGTTAGTACTATTATTTCGGGTTCATCATTAATTGTATTGCTTTACTGTAGAGTGTCTATCGCGTATGCGTTGTGACTTGTTGACAATACGCTGTTACAACATTCTCCTTGCTACCAATTGTTCCAACTCCCTCATCTCTCGACATTATACATTTACCTAACATAAGCAAGGCAATATGTTTTATGAATTTAAAAACCCATCGAATAAAACATTTAATTTATTTCTAAAAGAAATCGGTAAAATTGGAGATTGCTGGAAACCAATTGGAAACCTAATCCCAAATAATCTACGTCTTTGAATCCAGTCGGTGCAATGGATTCAAGAAAAGTTTTCTAAACCAATTCAAGCTTAATACGTTTGCATTAAATTTGTGTAAACAAGGTTGCAGTTGGTTGGCCCATATGGATTAGAAAATGCTAATTTTTATATTTTTTCCAAATAGAATTTTATACCACCCATGTGTAAATGTAAATTTTAATTTAAACTTCAAAAGATAATGTTTAAATAACAAAATTAGGGTTAGGAAAGACTGCCAGAAGTTCTTTAATTTATCAAAAGAAATAAGAAAGGAAAGTGACTGGCTAAAGTAGTAAGTTAGCCGTACTATGATGTAAAACACAGCAATAAAATATAAAGAAATCAGAATATACTCTAACTAAAATAAAAATTAAATCATTCTATCAACAAAAACTACGATAAAAACCATAACTAATTCTACCCAATTTATGTGAATCAAACTAACAATAAATTCTCCACAGGTATAAAAACTCTAAAATCACCCAAACGAAATAATAAAATTGAAAGAAATATATTCATAACTGAAAGAGCTAAAATCTCGAAATTAATATAAAGAAAATAGAATAAGAAATATAATTGTGCAATAAATAAATCAAATCATTGAAAAAATAAAAACCGCAAAATAGAATAGGAACACCAAATAATAAAAATATATTCGAAGATTAACTAATAACGGAACAGACAATGGTGAAAGTAAAAAAAAGAAAAAAAAACAGTAGTGACATCACTAGATTCCCAAAAATTCTAAATTTCTATAATTGTATTGAGTTAAACCGAGGTCCTTGCAAAAAAGAACGAACAAAATATTAGATACTAGCAGAGTACCCGTCCTTCGTACTGGGTTGACGAATATTTGTATTGATTTGTATTTGGGTGGAATTTAATGTACTGAAATGTAATCCCAATAAATATATTAAACTATAGTTTATAAACCTACAGGTTAAGGGGTTTCCAAGTGGGGCGGTGCCCTGAAGGAATTTCTAAATAAAAATAGGCTTATTTCAAAACCAGGGAAGAATGTCCATGTAAAATGTCAGGTATTTATATCCCGTTCCCATGTGTTTGATAGGGGAAAAATTACACCGGACGACGCAGAGTGTAGTCAGGGATACAAAAAAATATTGAAAACTCTCGCTCAGGGACATAAATACCATTTTTATCATATTAAAGTTGTGTAAAAAAATTCACTGCCGAGTAATAAGAAGTACTATGTCCTCGTATCAACGGCGAGCTGTACTACGCATTGTGCACATATTTAAATATAGACCTACCTATAAAATATCCAGTTAGGATAGATTTTGTTGTAATTTTATACAATACTCTATACCTATATTAAAATTTACCTGTAAAGTGTCCAGTCAAGATATTTGGTTATAATTTTATACAACATTACCTAAATAGACGTCTACTTCCGCGGAGTAATACTTCGTCAAGTGATTTCTATTCTAGCCAAACATGTGTACATTTGGTTAAACGTATAAAATTACAACCAAATCTATCCCGACTAGATACTTCATAGGTATATAAAATTACCCTTCT
>JBAIZL010000003.1:149351587-149431587 GCA_036971475.1 Prosapia bicincta | reverse complement strand
TGATAAAAATGAAAAACGTTCATATAAGCAAGGGGTTACAAACGTTAACAAGTTTTGCCTGGAATTTAGTTACGCCGTTAAAATGAAACCATACTATTATTTGTAGGATGTTATTTAAAGGTTAAGAATTTAGTGAATTGCATGTAAAAGGACTGACAAATTGGATAAAACAAGTCCCAGATCTGTAGGTACAGTAATCATCCTGCGAAATACGCAAATATTCGTACGAAAATATGTTTTGTTTAGGATTGTTAACTTTGAAAAATGATTGATTATTATGCGGTTTGCGAACACAACTTAACAATAGTTTGATTCTGAAAAGTGTGGGGCAAATTAGACTAATAATAAATAAACATAAACTTTAAAACAATGTTTAAGATGAATGCGCCACCACTTGTTTCATAGTAAACGATTGCAATACGCAATCTCCTTCCTACTTGTGCCTGGGTTACGTTGAATATACTGAACTACAGTGCGTGAGGTTTAACCGTGTCTCTGACCTTGAGTTCGCTAGGGTGGACTGGGCTGAAGTGCGGGGTCAAAATGAAGCACTTCAGAAAATATCAGTGTCATGTTTTAAGTGTAAACAGCTCTAATTAACTAAATGATTATACTGTAATAGTATAATGGAGACACAACCTTTAAATGTGTTGTTCTGCTTCTGCAAAGAAAGAGACACGATTATGAAAGAGACGATATATGTATTGTATAATGTTTTCAGTTAGGCTAGTAGTCATATGCTAGAGCAGAACACGCACTGTTGAGGTTAACTTATACCTTAAAAAAATTAGTGTTAGTTATAGAGTTAGTCAGCTGAAAAGTGTAGTTTCTCATTGAAATTTTCAACGCTTTTTATTATAATTAATAATTAATTTGGTATAACTTTAGTTGGATTTTCAAGTGTAATTTTATAACAGGATTTATTACATATAAGTTGAAATAAAATATTAAAATAGAATTTCAAATTATCCAGTGGGTGAGTCACTCAACCAGGCTCGTCAGGTGCGTTTGTGTGTGTGTAGAGCCCAGCGGCCTTCAAATGTAGCAACAAATATTTATTGTATTCTCGCCTAAGATGTAAAACAAAAAGAAATTTCAGTTTGTACAATCTTTCTTAAGTATTAAATATTAACAAAAATGAAGCGTAAGTAATTGGTATAGTAAAAATATATGTACGTAAATAGGATCTAAAATAATGTTTTATTAGCCCTATAGTGGTTTTAAATTTCATTAGTTCCTTCAGTTGAAAATGATCATTTTGGTATAGCCTACTGTAGAAGTTTTATTTTTAAATTGCTTGCAATTTCATACTTTAAATGTTAGCATGTGTATGTTCAACAGAAATAATTCAGTTGAGTTTAAAATAAAATAAAATTCACTGAAATTAAAATGTATACATTATGATAAGCTTATTTTTAAATAAATAAAACCTCTAAACCACAAATAACATTTTATTTAAACCTTATGTACATTTCGATTGCCCAGCAATCATCTTCAGAGGTATTTAAAAAATACAACCATGTTGTATTTTTTAAATACCTCTGAAGATGATTGCTGGGCAATCGAAATGTACATAAGGTTTAAATAAAATGTTATTTGTGGTTTAGAGGTTTTATTTATTTAAAAATAAACATTACGCCACAGTTGCTTCATATAGTTATTATGATAAGCTGTTGTATAGATAGAGAAATATGAGATCCATATTTCTATAAAAACAATATAAATAATTCGTACATACCTTTTGGTTTCCAAGGGAATTTAAAGGTAGATTTTCCACGACCAGTTATTTTTAAACCTAAGGGAAAGCTTAACTTAACTAGATAACTGATAGCTTACCTGATCGTTTGAAACTTTACACTAACACTTGAACGCTGTGTAAAATATGTCCCTGTGTAAATCTTGCTTAGCCGCTTTGGCTTTTAGCAGCACTTTGCTTCGGACCGTGCCTCACTTAAGCACTTAGTTATAATTCTGAACAGGAAGAAATTATCTACAGAATTACGCGATACATGCATGCAATAATGTAGGTAGTACTTCGAACGCTTGTCTCGTCAGGACTCGTTCAATCGTAACTAAAACGTTCACGATTTATTTTTGGGATTTTCTTGACTGATTTACTGAATTTGCCTTATATAATTTCTTGTATTTTTAGTTTGCTGCTGGGAAATTGAAAATTTTGCATCTCAGAAATTACTATATTTGACTGTCTACATGAAGTATAAACAAACAAATTGTTAAAAAAATATATATTATATATTTCTGTGAGTAAATTTACTGAAATAATAAATTTACTTCAAATTTTTTTCATATAAATAAAACAAGTTTACAGCAATAAATAAAATTTTACATAAAAATATTTTATTGATTTTTTATTAATTAATTAATTAATTTTTTATTTATCTATTTATTTATATATTTTTTGTTTATTTTTTTAATAGAACAAATATTTTTTACAACATCTATACATGTATAAATCTTTGTGTAGTCAACATCCAAACACAGTCTTTTAATAAGGTCTTGACTAAGCTAAACTAAAATTATGCATCAACTGTGTCCAATACATTTAACAAAAAAAAAATACATTACATGTTCCAACACAGTTTCATCCTAAAATATTATTTTCTATGTGGGCAGTTCTATGACTAAATTACTTGAAAAATATCATCAGGACCTCCTAAGAAGTGGTTTTTTTCGAAAGTTCTAAACTTGGGTTTAATCGTTATCTGTTTGTAAAGTCCTGTGTGTTAGGTCTTCATTAGGTTCTTCTTGATTACAGAAATCAAGATCAGCATGTATAGGGCTTTGTTTTAAGCGACCACTTTCATAATTCTAAAGGTAAAGTCATACATTTATTTTCAAGTTCATAAATATTTTCAATTCTGTTATAATATTTAATGGGAAAAATTTGGAACAATAATAAATACTGGTAATATAGTTATACTCAGGGCTTGCTCAGACTGAATTGCACTAGTTACGTGTAGTGCAGCACTTTGCCAGTTCACTTCCCCACAGTTTGTTGACCTGATTTGCTCTGTTCATTTATAGATAACTTGTCATTTATAGACAAATTTAAGTTATAGATAAGTTTTTTATCTATACATCTCTTATAGAAAATTGTAAAAATATAAAGTAGGTTTTAGTTAATTTCTGTTTGCCTTTTATATAAGAAAGGTTTTTTATATTAAACCAAAGCTAACAAATCTTTTAATAAATCTCACCAGATATTACGTTTTGCTCATGAGGTTAAAAGATTTGTAGCCGTGTCAACACATCCACCTGTTACGTCTCTCTTCCCTTCTCTACTTACTTAAACATTGGAAACTATAAGTTACAGGCTGCAGTATTTCTACCGGTTCTGATTTATTACTACGAAATGTGGTACTCCAAAGGAAGTATATAAAACGGAAATGTTGCTGCACTAAGAACCTCGACATACTATTTGGAAAATGTTCACTACGAGGAACCTAAATAAATTACTACAGTCAATATTAGGGCTGACAGTAAGAGATTATTTCAAAAAATATTTCCTAAGACAATACCTAATATCTTTCTTTATTTTTCTACACAGTTTACATTTCTCCTAATAGACTTGTCACATCTTTCTGCATGGTTTTTCCGCCAATGAGAATAAATAACCAGTCAACTACTTGTTTCCCCTCATTATCTGTGCCACCGAGAACGTAGTGGAACAAGAGAAAGTCCTTCGGCCTGTACGATGATCACTCAATCTGAGCCCATGCAGAAGAGACAATCAGAATTTAGGTTTGGCTCTGGAGTTGTCTCCAAACATCACAAGACCACACAGTTTATGACGTATTGCACGTCATCGTTTAATCATAGTAGTTGATTTTGTAAGCTATCCTTGTTGTTATCCACATACTGTCTTTCTGAGAACAAGTAGTTTATTCTCAAACTCAAAACAGTACGAAAACCGCAGTATTTTTGCTACCCTGAAGACTACAATGAGATCCCTGGTGGCGGGAAGACACCTGTCTTACAACGGTTGATAGTAAACCTACTTTGGGTAAGCAATGGTATGGTTATGTCCATTCCTTAGTTTCATCTCTTCCATTTCCCTCTTATTACAAGGGGTATAACTGGGAGATATTTTTATACCTATATTTGCAAGCTATTCTTAACCTTTGTATACGATAGTAATCTTCCTGGTGTATGAACTTGAAAGTACAAAAAATCAATCACAGAGGTCATATTAATCAAACAAAACCCCTTAAGCACAATAGACGTTTTATTCAATTAACCCCTATGTACATTTCGAGTGTAAAGCAATCATCTTCAGAGTTAAGTATCATATTCTTTAGCGAACACCTAAATCTCTCTAAACTATGACATATATGGCACGTATCTCTACACTAGGCATAGTTGAAATCCTCTTATAAACCTATCATTATGGCATCACTATGGTGCACCAGATTGGCATCTGGTGTTTCCAATCATTAGACTGGAAGGTTTTCCTGGCAAGTTTTTTTAACCAAGCCCTCAGTGTTGCAGGATATCCTTCCTTTGCCACATTGTTCACATGCCAGATATTACTCACACTAGATGGTGGCTTTAAAATCACAACAAAATAAAGAATTATCTTTATAATATTACAATGCCACAGGGCACATAAGTTTCACTATTCTCAGAATATGAAATACTTCATCAAAAGCATTTATCAAATTACGCTCTACACCAATGGATACCATTCAGCAATTTAGCTATCAATTGGTACTTCGATGATATAAATTTGTCAGAAGTCTCACCACGGAACAAAGAAGACTTGTCATTACTAGTCTAGTGTGTGTGTGTGTGTGTGTGTGTGTGTGTGTGTGTGTGTGTGTGAGTGTGTGTGTGTGTGAGAGAACAAAGGAGAGCAAAAGAGTAAATATTTAAATTACTGGCGACAAAGTAGTGATAACACCGTTGAAAAATGACACACAATTTCCATGACCCTTCACCACAAGTACCAGGTGCTTCGTTACCGGAAGCAAAGCAAGGGGTAGCGACTACCATCACCAGTAGTTCACGGCGAGTAGGGGTGGGAACTTGGGTAATTAATCACCAGACTGCACACTGTTCACAGTAATTAATTAGATATATCACATACACACCACTGCCTATCTAGTTTCATTAATATTTCGTTCAGTATAAGATAGTGACATTACTAGAAATATATCAATAAATATAATTTTACTTTCTCCATCGTAGTATATATATCAGGCAGGGGGTTTAAGATCTTTCACAATTGGTTTTTTGGCGAACTGATTATCATAAATCCCTTAATGAAGTTTGTGAATCACGTATTGTCGCAAAATATAAAAATAATTCCTTATTATGCCTTATTATAATTTGGGAGGGTTACATAGCTAGAAATATATAAATAAATATGATTTTACTTATTCACTCGTAGTATATATTAAGCAGGGGACTTTAAACCTTTCATAATTGCTTTTGTAGCGAACTGACGATCATGCATCCCTTAATGAAGTTTGTGAATCACGAATTGTCCACAAGTATACAAATAATACTGCCTTATTATAATTTTGGGAGGGTTACATAGCTAGAAATAATAACAATTTTACTCTATCATTCGTAGTATTTATTTAACAAGGTATTTTAGTAGTTTAACAAAAGGTATCGTGGCGAACATCACTTAATGTTCACAAATACACATACAGTACCACGTTATTACATTTGGGACTGTTACATAGCTAGAAATATATATAACTTTACTCCATCAGTCATAGTATTTATTTAGCAAGGTATTTTAGTAGTTCAACAAAAGGTTTCGTGGCGAACATCACGTAATGTCTGCAAATACATAAACAATATTGCATAAGGTTTCTTCAAAATACAGTATAAATTAGACTTATTTGATAAAAAAACAGTAAGACAAATAACAGTAAGATGATGGAAATTCAAAGAATAATTTGCTATGTTGTCTACACAAATTTCAGAATTTGTTAATTTAAAAAAATTTTTTCAAATGTTTTAGTTTATAATTATTATTTTTTTTTGAAAGAATGTATCTTATATAGACGGTATATTTAAGTTGTTTCACAAAAATTTTCAATCAACATGATAAAGGTAAATAGAAAACATATTTTGTAATAAATTTAAGAAGTGACTGCAAACAGAATCCTATAGCGTCATCTGGTCTTATATGAATATCCTCTATTTTTATAGGTCTTATTTGGTTTTCTGGCCAATGTTTGTTATCTCAAAACGTTTCGTTACGTTCTTACTGTTACCGAATCTCTGGTGATGGTGAATTTTAAAACTTCATTTAAGCGTGGATTATTTTGTATGATTATAAATTATTCCAGAACGCGTCTGCCAGAAGAGTCTTTTCTAGTTACAGAAATACTAAAATTGTTCTCACCGGAATTTTAGCGAATCTCTTGTCACTAACTGTATATCATTGAAAATCCAACGGATAACCATTAGTCGCCCCTCTTCACGTCAGGTGAACGAAGCAGCACGCGCGATACCATACTTTTGCTCTATCGGAATAAATATATTCAACAATAAGTGCTACCTAATACCATCCACCCGTATTTATTCTTTGTTTTTACGAGAGGGTGCAATCAGTACGATAAGAATATATCCTTCAGATACGATACCTTGTACACGTTATGCCATGATGTCCAATATACCCTCTATCAGCTTTTTTTATGGTCCTACCTTAATGTTATATAGGTTCACAATATATACGCAGGGGATAATAGTCATACCGGATGATGTTCTTACAATAGTAATACCGGCCTATCACCTTAAAATAGTCATACTAAGGGATCACATTACAATAGTCATACCGAACTATACCCTTCAATAGTCATACTAGGTGAACACATAACAATAGTAATACCAAGCCATCACCTTACAATAGTCATACCAAGCTATCACCTTACAATAGTCATACTAGGTGATCACACTACAATAGTCATTCTAGATGTTACATTACAATAGTAATACTAGGTGATCACATTACAATAGTCATACTATGTGATCACATTACAATAGTCATACCTTGCTATCACTTTACAAAAGTCATACTAGGTGACCACATTACAATAATCATATAGTAGGTGATCACAACTACAATAGGAATACTAGGTGATCACATTAAAATTGTCATAGTAGGTTACCACATTACAATAGTCACACTAGGTGATCATATTACATTAGACATACTAGATATTACATTACAATAGTCATACTAGGTGATCACTCAACAATACACAAACTAGATGGTATATTACAACAGTCATACTAGATGTTACATTACAATAGTCATAGAAAGTGATAGAATTACAATAGTCATAGAAGGTGATAGAATTACAATAGTCATACTAGGTGATCCATTACAGTAGTCATACCGGTCTATCACCTTGCAAAAGTCATACTAGGTGGTCGCATTACAACAATCATACTAGGTGATCACAACTACAATAGTAATACTAGGTGATCACATTACATTAGTCACATTAGATGTTACATTACAATAGTCATACTAGGTGATCGCATTACAACAATCATACTAGGTGATCACAACTACAATAGTAATACTAGGTGATCACATTACATTAGTCACATTAGATGTTACATTACAATAGTCATACTAGGTGATCGCATTACAACAATCATACTAGGTGATCACAACTACAATAGTAATACTAGGTGATCACATTACATTAGTCACACTAGATGTTACATTACAATAGTCATACTAGGTGATCACACTACAATAGATATAATAGATGTTACATTACAATAATCATACTAGGTGATCGCATTACAATAGTTATACCAAGCTATCACCTTACAATAATCATACTAGGTGATCACACTACAATAGTCATACTAGGTGATCACATTACAATAGTCATACCAAGCTATCACCTTAAATAGTAATAGTAGGAGAATACACTTCAATAGTCATACTCTTGTTACATTACAATAATCATACTAGGTATCACAACTACAATAGTAATATTAGGTGATCATTTTACAATAGTCATACCGACTATCACCTTACAAAAGTCTGTATAGGAGATCACATTACAATAATCATACTAGGTGATCACACTACAATAGTCATACTAGGATATCACATTACAATTGTCTTACCAAGCTATCACCTTACAATAGTCATACTAGGTGATCAAACTACAATAGTCATACTAGATGTTACATTACAATAGTAATACTAGGTGATCACATTACATTAGTCATACTAGGTGATCAAAATTACAATAGTAATACCGTTCTATCACGCTACAATAGTTATTTTTGATGATTACGTTACAATAGCCATACTTGATGATAACACTACAATAGTCATCTGATGATATTACTAATAGTTATAGTGCATGATAACAATATAATAGTCATGTCGACTATCTACCTATAATAGTCATGTCGGACTATTTCCGTACAATAGTTATTCTGGACGATCACTTTTTAATTCATAATGGATGAATACATTACGATATTCATTTTCGATGATCACCTTACAATAGTCATACTTGATGATGATCTTACAATAGTTATACTAGCTGAACCACTATACAGAGATACTGTATTTAGAAAATAAATTTATAGCATTTTAATAACTCAGTGGTTTATATATGTGTATATATATATATATATATATATATATATATATATATATATATATACAGTAAACTCCCGATTATCCGTGGAACAGGGTGACCCGACAACGCCGGATAACGAATTCCCCGGATAATCCGCTATGAACAAAGAATACGCAAAACGATCGATAATCGATTATTATACCATAAGTTACACAAATAATGACCCCGGTTAATGCAATTTTAAAATAATTGTCAGAGGACAAAATAAATACAGAAGATAATTTAAAATGTCGATGTATTTGACGGATTATAACATGTACATTTATATGTCTAACTATTTACAATACGTACATAAGTATATGTCAAAAGTAAGTATGTATGTACATATGTAATTTCCTTTACACATAATACTTTCACTTAAAAAAAAAATCTGTCACTGTCGTCTGTTTTTTGTGAGGATTGATTTAGCTTTAATGTGCGATCTAAGTTTCTTGAGAACAATTTTGTCGCACAGTGTCTACTTGTGTCACGTGTGTCACAAAGCTATAAAGATCGATAACGTATATGACAGACATATATAATGCATATGTCACGTCCTAGACTATTTATAGCCGAGATTAGTTGACATTTGTTTACAATCTTATAATACACATTAGGTTTTCGGGCGTCCAAGCATTTTGTCATTGTCTCTTATATACAGTAGTCTGCTCGCTCCTTTTATTTCGCTGGCCCGCGTCGGGATGCTTCCCTTTCAATTTAAAAATTAGTACGTACATATTTACATATCTATTCCCTTCATCTTAACTTCTATTAAGCCTTATATGTATTTACGTCGTAATTCACCGTTTGGAAATTTAAACAAATGAATCTGATTGGAATAAAAATTGGATATTTGTAAAACAATGGAGGACCCCGGATAATCCGCAAACCGGTTAATCCACCCACGGATAATCGGGAGTTTACTGTATATATATATATGTGTGTGTGTGTGTGTGTGTGTGTGTGTGTGTGTGTGTGTGTGTGTGTGTGTGTGTGTGTGTGTGTGTGTTTGTGTGTGTGTGTGTGTGTGTGTGTGTGTGTGTGTGTGTGTGTTGTGTGTTGTGTGTGCGTGTGTGTGTGTGTGTGTGTGTGTGTGTGTGTGTGTGTGTAACACATTTGTATATAATATGCATAGTTAAATTAAACATTTTCAAACCCAATGGGTTTATTTATTTTACGTGTTAGTTAAAGTTTTTTGCTGATGAATAGTATCAGTATTTTCAAAACTCACGAAAATCTGTGTAGCTCTATGACTAGGGCAATCTTAATGTAGTCATAGAGCTACTCAGTTATATGTAAGTGTTGAAAATGCTGATAATATTCATTAGTGAAATACTTTAACTAATAAGTAAAATAAATAAAAAAATTCTTGTTAGTGAAATTGTTTAATTTAACTATATATTTAATAGAAAAACAAATTTTACCTTCGATTATAATTAATTGATTTGGCATAGCTATTTATTTGATCTAATTTGCACATATGTTAATTTTAATTGTTCAATATTCCTGATGATGTTGGTACTGTTAGCCAACGAAAAGCTTTGAATTGGTAATTCAATCATAATTATTGTATTTGTATTTTGACTTAGTTCTTTATAATTACACAAGAATACGTATATATATTAATAGATATATTTAATAGAAATTGCACAGCGGATATAAAATCATATGGAAGAATTTTAATTTCCCATTATACTACTTCAAAAAACAACTTTTGAAAATGTCAAAAATTTTAAGTTCTGTTTATATCAATAAACGCAAATAGAGTTCTCTAATCGATACCAGTTATTCAGTTTCTGAAAACGGATAACGTCTACTTACTACCAAATACTGTATACCTTGGGAAGCAAACATTTTCTCTTTTGGTGTACAGTCTATACTCTAGTTTTCTGTAGACAAACATTTATTAACATTTTCAAGCAAATACGTTACATTTAGTTTGGAGGTATAATCTACTAAGGAAAATAACAACCATGATATGTAAGCAGGTTTGTTAGAACATTGCTTTATCTCAGAGGGACACAAATGTTTCAAGTTCCCTTCCTCCTTAAGCTGCGTAAAAAGGAACACTTGGCATCTGAAGTGTTTGAAAGCATTTTGAAAGAACGATGACGGCTGGAGGATAATCTGATGTAATTTGCAATATATAGGATACTACTTTCATAGCTTATCGAACTTTAGAAACTTGACACATATACTTTTTGGTGGATAATCCAATGTCAAGAAACAAGTTTGAAAATCAATTGCTTAATAAAATTCGTATTTAGTAGACACGTAATCAATGTTTTTCCTAAATAATGAAATATACGATATAAAAATTGAATAAAAATGTATAAATTAATATTTTAGTTGAAAGCTTTGCAAAACTATTACTTCTAATTTGTTACTAGTTCAAATTATTGTGTTAAATGTAAACATTCTGTATTATTGTTTCTTATATTATAAAAAATGTTAAGATAATTTATCAACACGCAAGATTAAATGTTTTCTCAATTTAAAACTCTGTAGACCTGGCTATAAAAGTTTTCACTTCTGTCGGCACTCCCCACTCCCCAGAGTACAGAATATTTTTTTTTTAGCAAGAAAGCAGGAGTGGACTACGGAAAAGGAAATCAAAGCAACGGGCCAGGAAGCAGCTTGGCTACAGATACCATCTTTACAAGACTTATTTATTTTGTTGTGTGTTTCCTCAAAATAGTTCACGGCTGAGTGTTAAAAGAAGTAGGTTGGGTGCTTTTACTACGAATCCCTTTTTAATCTGCCCGTACAACGTAGCTCAATTAATGAATATTTATGGAAAATATTTTGTGGCAAGTGATTACCGAACTCAGTGTCTATAGAGCAGTGGACAAAGTGAGCTAAATAATGTATTTTGGTGCGTTTGGTTTATTAGATAAGCTAATAAATAATTTATATTTTGACAAATTTGGACTAAAACCAATAGGACATATTTCCAAAAAACATTGTCACCGTCCTAAGAAGGCAGTTTTTCAAGAAATAGGATATTTTTTAAGAGAGAAGACTCCAGAATATCTACCACAGCTGTTGGGTGGGATCTGTGACAATGTAATGGAGACAATAATAACCTGTTCAGCGCAGGTATAGATATAGACGCAGGTGGAAGAGTTATACTTAGCAGCGTAACCAGACAGTCAACGGAGCCACTTGACGAAACCGAATAATTCCTCTTCCAGCAAGTTTAAATAAATTATTGTTTACTATTTTATTAAATAAAATTTTTCAAAATTAATACAGATTCCAAATATATGTCTATCTATCTATCTATCTATCTATCTATCTATCTATCTATATATATATATATATATATATATATGATGAATAGTTACTATCTGGAGTACATCAGTTCATTCTGCAGTCCATAAATTCGCAGTTCCGACGTTTCGCTAGAATCTCATCCAGCATTGACGAGGTGAACCCAACAACAGTAGAAGAGCGAGAAGAAGTCTATTTTATATATATATAAATATCGCAGTATGTTTTCTTGTGTATTAATAAAGAACAAAAGTCTAAATACAAATACAAGAATTATAATTGAATTTACAATTCAAAGCTTTTCGTTGGCTAACAGTACCAACATCATCAGGAATATTAAACAATTAAAATTAATATATGTGCAAATTAGATCAAATAAATAGTTATGCCAAATCAACTACAATGTTGTTAAAATTTTTTATTTTGCTGCCCTAACATTACAAACACTGAATATATTATCAAATTTAGATTTTATTTGTATTTGTTCATTTATCAATTCATTATTAGTATTATATTTATGTATTTCTAAAGCTTCATAAATATTCATTCTCAGGCCTTTGTTAATTTCTTTTATAAGTATTATATTATCTATATTAGGAAATGAGTGATTATTATTAATACAATGACTAGCAAAATTTGATTTATAAATTTCTGGCTTTTTATATGCATTAAAATGTTCTTTATATCTATCTTTAAGTTTTTTCTTAGTTTGTCCTATATAAACTTTATTACAATGATCACATTCTAATTTATATATACCGTTTTTTTCATGCATATTGATAACATTATTATTATTATTCATTATATTTATTAATTTATTATTAGTATTATAAGCGAATTTTATGTTGCTACACAATATCAAGAGCACAGTGGTACAATATATCACAATAAAAAATATTTTTATTGTAAGTTTATGTTGCTACCTTTAAACAATTTTGTGATATTTTTTACTTCATTACCAAAAAATGTAAATGAAGTCCATATGATATTTTCATCATTATTTTTGTAAATTAGATTATTATTTTGTTTCTTTAAAATATTATAATTAAGTTTATCAACAGTTTTCTTTTTATAGCCATTTTCAATTGCAATTTGATAGATAATGTTTTTCTCTCTTATCTTGTTTTCATTATTCATAGGTATTTTATGTAATCTATATAATAAATTGTATAATGCAGCCATTTTTTGATTATACGGATGGTTAGAATTATTAGGTATAATTTGGTTAGTTTGTGTCTGTATACGATATATGTTAAATTCAAATTCATTAATCTGTCTTATAATTGTTATATCTAGAAAGTTGATCTTATTATTTTTCTCCATTTCATAAGTAAAATTCATATTTTTATTTATCATATTTATTTTATCTAAAATAGTTATTAAGTTTATACCATTATTATTGGATACATATAAACCATCATCTACATATCTAAACCAATAACCGTTTTTATCAAATGTCTGTATAATTTTATTTATTTTATCATCTATATATTGTAAACATTTTTCAGATATTATATTCGATAAGGGAGAACCCATGGCAAGACCGTCTTCCTGTTTGTAAATTTTATTATTATATGAAAAATAATTTTGATTTAATATTATTTTTAATGTGTTTATAATTTCTAATATTAATTTTCTATCTTTTTCATTTTGTTCTAATCTAGATTATATAATATTGAGAGTCTCTTTTATAGGAATATTTGTGTACATATTTTTTATATCTAATGATATTAATTTTGTGTTATTATCAATATTATTTATTTTTAATTTATCAATAAGGTTAATAGAATTACTTATGGTATGATTATTATTTAGTTTCATTTTATCTTTAAGATTAGATGTTATGATTTTAGTGGGGTGTAAATGTAGCAGGCCTCCAAGTGGTGCACCCTGGGTAACGCTAAATCTGCTACGACGAATCTCTGCCAAATCCTTCTAGAGATGACCAAATCGATAGTATCAAGCAGCCATCGCAAAGCCAGCCCTTCTCAGGTCTTGAACGATGGGCTCCGCGTACTATTCTGGAACGCCGGTGGCCTTAATAACACAAAGTTCACAGAGTTCAAGACTCTCATTCATAAACTGGACGCAGATGTTTTCATTGTAGTCGAAGCTGGAGCCTCAACAGACTCTCCAGATTTTTTTCACACTATGAATTTTACCAATTTTATTTTACCTAGGTCTAGACAAGTGGCCTCAGGGATTGTTGTCGGTGTAAATAACAACGCAGCATGCAAATTTGAGGTGCTTCACAAGATGTGCGAAACCGACAAACATGAAGCCGTACTTATAGAAGTCTGGATAAACGGACACTACTACAAAATCATTGGTGTTTATACCCACCAACTAACAACTTAAATACAAGTCTCATAGAAATGTCATCCCGACACCGCAACTCCATTATACTAGGGGACTTCAATGCGCACTCCCCCCGATGGAACTACTCTGACCGCAATGCACCTGGCCACGCTATGGAGAATTTTATTGACAAAACACAACTGATCTATCTACAATCAGAACCCACCTTTCTATCATTTGGTGGAAGCACCAGTACATCTGACATGTGCCTGGTACACGCAAACCTGATAAGCAGATCTGACCTGAAACTGAGAGATGCTGTTGAGGGATGTGGTCATAGAGCTTTGTTCTTACAGGTGCGACCAAAAAATATTAATGCCAAAAAACTACGTCTTCCACGCTGGAATTTCAAAAGGGCAGACTGGACAGCTTTTGAACAAACATCAAATCAGCTTCTCACTCCTAGCATCATAAATGACAACCCTGACCAGTCCGTAGCGGCTTTTGAGAAGAACATTTTAGAGATCGCCAAAAAATGCATACCCAGAGGGTACGTCAATAAATATAAGCCTTTTTGGAATGAAAATCTGACAAAACTACAAAGGGAACGTAATAAAGCCAGGAAAAGGGCAGAGACTACCAACAACCTCGAAGACTGTATCCAACTCAGAAAAAAACAAGCCCAACTCAGGAGGGAGATCATCCAATCGAAAAGAAGCACATACCGTAATTTTGTTGCCAAACTAGATTTTAGAAAGGACGGCTCGAAAGCTCACAATTTTATTTCAAGCCTCAATAACGACAAATGTAACTTCACATGGAAACCAATCATTTTCAATGGAAGGACGCTCACCAGCCCAAAAGACGTTGCACAAGCACTCTGCAAGCACTATGCTGCTGTCAGCACCCTTGACATAAGAGCCAATGACCGTAAATACATCAAACAGCAATCAGTGGGCCCTCTCAAAGCCGAGCCGACACCTGAAATGGCCAACCCTTTCCTAACACATGAACTGGAAGCAGCCATTCGCACACTAAAAAATGGAAAAGCAGCGGGACCGGACCGAATATTTCCCGAATTTATAAAACACCTTAGTGTAACAGCAAAGCAGTGCCTCCTCAAGCTCATAAACTTGACATGGATGAAATGGGTCCCCCACCAATGGAAAAGAGCTGAAATTATCTCCATCCGTAAGAAAGGCAAACTCCGTAACAACCTCGAGAGCTTCCGGCCGATATCGCTGACCAGTGTCTGCTCAAAGGTGGCTGAAAAGATGATTGAGCTAAGACTGAGAAACTTCTTAGAAATGAAAGGAGCAATAAGCGAAGCCCAAGCAGGTTTTCGCCAAAACCGCTCTACTGTTGACCAACTGGTGAAGTTCACTCAAGCTGTGAAGGATGGTTTCCACAGAAGGCAGTCCACCCTGGCCGTACTAATTGATTTTAAAGCTGCATATGATAAAGTGTGGAAGCAATTGCTACTATCAAAACTAGCGAAACTGGGGGTGGTAAACAATATGATGGCGTGGATAAAAAATTTCTTAACCCAGCGCCTGATAAGGACGAGGTTCATGAGTGCTGTCTCCAATTTTAAAGTCCAAAAACAAGGTTTACCTCAGGGAGCCGTGCTCAGTTGTCTTCTCTTCAACACAATGATTAATGACCTCACCGCCGCCATCGAAAAGACACCTGGCACATCATACCTGATGTATGCTGATGACATCATTCTGTGGAATACTACTAACAAGACTGACCACCTTGAAGGAACTATGAACCTAGTATTGGAAAACATTAGGCTATGGGCCGACTGCAATAAAATGACAGTTAATCCTGAGAAAACAATTTTTCAGTTTTTCACTCTCTCCACCAAGCCCCCAACCATTTAGCTCAAATATAAAAAGAGTCGCCTACCAGAGTCTAAATTGTCCAAATACTTAGGTCTTAATCTGGACACTAGACTCTCATGGAAAAATTACATACAAGAGGTTGCTGAGCGCGCTAGCAAGCGAACAAATTTGTTAAAAAGACTAACTGGTACAAAGTGGGGTTGCACGCAGGACGTTCTTGCCACTGCTTATAAGACCTATGTCAGACCCTCCATGGAATACGCTTCAGAAGTTACGTCACTGGCCAGTCAACCGAATCTGCGAAAGTTAGATAAAATACAGAACAGTGCCCTCAGAATCATCACCGGCGCAGCTTTCTCAACGCCCATTTGTGCGATGGAAATGCAAACCTGCATAGAACCATTGCAAAAAAGGCGCGAAAAACTAATGCCTAAATTTTGGGAACGCTCAAGAAGAGTAAATCACCGATACTGGACTAACTATAGAAAGGCTGCACAGAGACTAAAAACCCAGCTAAGCCCACTACAACACGCTGAAGAACTTAGAAGAAGGTATAGCATCGGTGAATCAAACCCAACCCCGCTCAAAACTTTCAACAAGCTGACTATTGCCATGCCTCTCAAAAGTTTGTCATTACTAAACTTTAAAACCCCCAAGCATCTTGCACTCCCAGAAGAACTAAAGATTTCTGCCCTTGAGACAATCCACACTTTATATCCTGAACCAGACTGGCTGCACATCTACACTGATGGATCTAAACTCAATCCTACTGGAGCTGGGGCTGGAGCTTTCTCCAAGCTATTTGAAATCAACCAGGGCGTTGGGTCAAACACAAGTAATTTTGATGGGGAAGTGACGGCAGTGCGACTGGCCGCAGAGGCTCTTGCTGCGCATCACCCAGCAACGAACCACCAACGAGCTGTTTTCTTTATAGACTCCCAAGCCGCCATAATTGCAATAGCCGACAACTCTTCAACAGACTGTTCGAACATATTCCACTGCCGAGAAGCAATCACACATCTTTTGCAAAATGAATGGTCAATTAGCCTTCAGTGGATCCCAAGTCACGTTGGCATCACAGGTAACGAAAGAGCAGACGACCTTGCAAAAAATGGAACGCAGATGCAACAACCATACGCAGAAACCAGCCTCACCTCTGTCAAACACCTAATAAGCCATCAGGGGGAAACAGCGGGCATCACTTAGCAGTCGCGGTCCTTTGGTGCCCACAAGCGATAGAGCAACTGCCGTGGCTGACTTTCGACTTCTGACAGGACACGACTATCTCCAGGCCCACCTCTACCGTTTTGGCCTAGCGGAATCCGATACGTGTCCGCTCTGTCTCAATGGTGTCATGAATGGGGACCACATTTCAACCTGTCCTGAACTGGACGACCAGCTGTCCAGAACCGGTCGTTACTGGGAGGCTCGACGACGAATGGTTCAACAGCCAAGGGCGGGCATTGGATAAAGTAAAGTAAGTATGATTTTAGATATTTTATAAGAAGGGGCATTCATAAAATTTACTAATGGTCTAATTGGCTTTCCAATTTTGTGTAATTTAATAAGTCCATTCATTATTGGAATTTTTGGATTATTGTTCATATAATTACTAATATTATATTTATTAAATAATTTATAAGAAGATTTTATTAAATGTTTTATTTCATTTTGATATTTCTTTGTAGGATCCTTATATATTTCACTAAATTGATTTTCATTTATATATTCTTCTATTTTATTTATGTGTTCGTCCTTATCAATAATTACAATAGCATTATTTTTATCAGCTTTTACTGTAATTAGATTGTTATTTTGTAGTTTATCTTTTAAATCTTTAACTCCTAAATATGTTTGTCTATGGGTTTTATTAATTTTATTAGTTTTAATTAATTTTTTTATTTCATGAGCTGCTTCGATTCGGGTACAAAAATAATGATGAAAATATCATATGGACTTCATTTACATTTTTTGGTAATGAAGTAAAAAATATCACAAAATTGTTTAAAGGTAGCAACATAAAATTCGCTTATAATACTAATAATAAATTAATAAATATAATGAATAATAATAATAATGTTATCAATATGCATGAAAAAAACGGTATATATAAATTAGAATGTGATCATTGTAATAAAGTTTATATAGGACAAACTAAGAAAAAACTTAAAGATAGATATAAAGAACATTTTAATGCATATAAAAAGCCAGAAATTTATAAATCAAATTTTGCTAGTCATTGTGTTAATAATAATCACTCATTTCCTAATATAGATAATATGATACTTATAAAAGAAATTAACAAAGGCCTGAGAATGAATATTTATGAAGCTTTAGAAATACATAAATATAATACTAATAATGAATTGATAAATGAACAAATACAAATAAAATCTAAATTTGATAATATATTCAGTGTTTGTAATGTTAGGGCAGCAAAATAAAAAATTTTAACAACATTGTAATTGATTTGGCATAACTATTTATTTGATCTAATTTGCACATATGTTAATTTTAATTGTTTAATATTCCTGATGATGTTGGTACTGTTAGCCAACGAAAAGCTTTGAATTGTAAATTCAATTATAATTCTTGTATTTGTATTTAGACTTTTGTTCTTTATTAATACACAAGAAAACATACTGTGATATATATATATATATATATATATATATATATATATATATATATATATATGTATGTATGTATTCCAATCAATTATTTTTATTTAGTTTGTTAAAATACATTTATATATACATTTATAAGCCCTAATTTACCTTTTAAAGCAACATTTTTCAAAAACCTTTCTTAGTGTGGGTCTAGTACACTGAAAATTTCAATTATCTACCTTTCATAGTTTCGACCTTGCATAGGTTCTCAGTCATGTCATTTAAGACAACGATTCTTTTATATTTATATCATTTTAGTTATGATATGATTCTAGATGAAACTGTAGTCAGGACCATTCAACCGCGCACTTGGCCTTGAGACAAGGTGATAAGCGAGATGGGAGGTAGAGTGCTGCGTTAACTCAGTACAATCCTATAAACAAAATGTTACTATCCTACAAACATAATAAGGACTGTCAAAACACCGACTTGAATGAGACGTTCGATATTATTTGATAAATTAGATGATAAATAAGCTTCGTTAAGAAATAACAAACAAACTTGAAATATGTGCATACATATCGGATGCAGAAGGTGTTGATGTGTAGTACATTCTGAAAATTTTGTACACGAAAAAAGATAGTATACGAGAAAGCGGGAGTTAGCAATTCAGGAAGTAGAATACAGTTTAAATAGCCTCAAATTAAGTTGTAAATAGTATTAGCTTTCACACAAAAACTGCTTTAGGGGCCTAAATTCAATATTCTAGTTTAAAGTGTAGTTTTTTCACTAAAAATATAAAAATGATTTTCTGTTATAAATAATCAATACTAATATTTAGAAATAAATGAATATATTTAAAATAAAAATTCAATATTTAAAGATTGTCGCCAACTACAGTACCGGCATTAGGAAGAAAAACAGACATAGTAGACACAGCTCACACACACACACACACACACACACACACACACACACACACACACACACACACACACACACACACACACACACACAAACACACTCACACACACACACACTCACACACACACACACTCACACACACACACACACACACACACACACACACACACACACACACACACACACACACACACACACACACACACACACACACACACACACACACACACACACACACACACACATACACACACACATACACACAAACACACACACACATACACACACACACACACACACACACACACACGCACGCACGCACGCACACATACACACACACACACACACACACACACTCACACCTGCTGTATGTTGATGACGTCATTGTGTGGAATACTACTAACAAGACTGACCACCTTGAAGAAAGTATGAACCTAGTATTAGAAAACATTGGGCTATGGGCCGACTGCAATAAAATGACAGTTGGTCTAGAGAAAACCTTGTTTCAGTTGATCACTCTCTCCACCAAGCCCCCAACCATTGAGCTCAAATATAAACAGAGTTATCTACCAGAGTCTAAATTGTCCCAATACTTAGGTGTTAATCTGGACACTAGACTCTCATGAAAAAATTACATACAAGAGGTTGCTGAGCGCTCAAGCAAGCGAACAAATCTGTTAAAAAGACTAACTGTTACAAAGTGGGGTTGCACGCAAGAGGTTTTTGCCACTGCCTATAAGATCAATGTCATACCCTCCATGAAGTTACGTCACTGGCCAGTCAACCGAATCTGCGAAAGGTAGATAAAATCCAGAACAGTGCCCTCAGAATCATCACCGGCGCAGCTTTCTCAACGCCCATTTGTGCGATGGAAATGTAAACCTGCATAGAACCATTGCAAAAAAGGCGCGAAAAACTAATGCTTAAATTTTGGGAACGCTCAAGAAGAGTACATCACCGATACTGGACTAACTATAGAAAGGCTGCACAGAGACTAAAAACCCAGTTAAGCCCACTACAACACGCTGAAGAACTTAGAAGAGGGTATAGCATCGGTGAATCAAACCCAACCCCGCTCAAAACTTTCAACAAGCCGACTATTGCCATGCCTCTCAAAAGTTTGTCATTACTAAACTTTAAAACCTCCAAGCATCTTGCACTCCCAGAAGAACTAAAGATTTCTGCCCTTGAGACAATCCACACTTTATATCCTGAACCAGACTGACTGCACATCTACACTGATGGATCTAAACTTGCAAAAAATGGAACGCAGTTGCAACAACCATACGTAGAAACCAGCCTCACCTCTGTCAAACACCTTATTGATAAAATCCTTAAACGCTCCATTAAACAAGAGCATGAGGAAGCCATCAGGGGGAAACAGCGGGCATCACTTAGCAGTCGCGGTCCTTTGGTGCCCACAAGCGATAGAGCAACTGCCGTGGCTGACTTTCGACTTCTGACAGGACACGACTATCTCAAGGGCCCACCTCTACCGTTTCGGCCTAGCGGAGTCCGATACGTGTCCGCTCTGTCTCAATGGTATCATGAATGGGGACCACATTTCAACCTGTCCTGAACTGGACGACCAGCTGTCCAGAACCGATCGTTACTGGGAGGCTCGACGACGAATGGTTCAACAGCCAAGGGCGGGTATTGGATAAAGTAAAGTAAGCACACACACACACACACACACACACACACACACACACACACACACACACACACACACACACACACACACACACACACACACACACACACACACACACACACACACACACACACACAAATGTCTATAATTTAGAATTTCATTTTGGTTCTAAAATATGCGGGATTTCGGATTTATGTTAATATTTAATATGTGGGTTTTCAATTAATTTTGATTCATGAAATGTGTTTTTTTATTTAAATAATTTAAGTACGTTTATTTTTATGTTTAATTCTGGACTTTACATTGAGCAGGATTGTATGATATGATATAATTAATTAAATACGCTTAATATGTTTTAAATGATGATTTTTAAAGCTTTGTGATTTCATGACCATTGTCTCTAAAATTTAAAACGAATGTAAAATATTAGACAAATTGAATTAGTGTTAAAAAAAGACACGCCCTCTGTAAAGAAACATTTACGTTATGTTTAATTTTATAGTGTATAAAAATACTATATACACTGAAGGCATGAGATTTTCTCACCTTAACAAGCAAAAGTAGACTTGTTTATATGAATTTATACTACCATATATATGTATATTTAATTAAAACAAGTATTTAGAATTCGTCAGTGTAGTTGGATGTTATAGTTGTAAAGATAAGGTGTATTTTAATATATTTTACTACACAAATTCAGATTAGTTTTATTTTAATATATTGGATATTGTACTCTTTACCTATACACAATCTATCTAAGGCATATGGTTTATAAATGACGTATTGTTTAGAGAGCAGTTAGGGATTACTTATAGCGTTGCGCTGAAGTACTTTGTATTCTGAAGGTGGTGCACATAAATCGCCTCAGATATATTTGTTGTGTGAGTGTAATGATGTTTTTTTTATTGTTAAGTTTAATAATAGATTAGGGATGGTTGGAATGTTGTAGATATAATAGTGATTTATAATAGGACTCGCTATAAATAAAACTATTATTTTCACAATTCACTTTTCATTATAAAAGGCATTTACGACTTATGAGATTCGAGCTACAATAATTCAAATTTATTACAATAAATGAAGGCATTTACAAATTTGTAGCACGTTAAATCATCTTTCCCATATATACAATACAGATGATTTCTTTAAATTATCGGAAGTTATATTGGAAATAAATTATTGTTTTAGAATAGTATTGTAGGGACTCTTATAAAAAGACGCATCTTTTCCGGTATCACAAATTTATTTTTCGTAAACCCAAAATAGCCTAATTCATGATTAAATTATTTCAATTTGTCAAGGTATCGTAGAGGATTAATTTCAGACCTATCAATGCAAATATCAAGCAAGTATTTTTAATCATTTTTAAGTCATTATCTATATATAAATATAAATATATATATATATATATATATATATATATATATGGAGGTGTTAAAATCATAGTGGTGTAAGTCAATTTTTTATAATTTCGACTCAAGGCCAGATTCCTCTAAAAAACAACAAATTAATTGAGTGCAATATTGGAGTAAGTCATATTCCAAATTTTAAATGCTAGGTCGCAGCATTTTTTAGTGCTATCAGAGGAAATATGAAAACCTGTCTGAGAATTAGAAGTAAACCTTTCTGTTTTATAACATAAATAATTTCGACTTACACCATTATGATTATAACCCCTCCATATATTTGGCAGATTACACAGGTTTGCTGGTAATTATTACACAGTTTTTTTTTACAATATTGCAGTAACGACTCCTCTTTTATAACACAAGTTCAGTATATCTATCATCAACGAAAGGCACTGTTATATCTTCAACAACTCCAATTTGTACAATATCGGTTCTTTCTATTTAAAACATTGTGCGAATTCAGTAGTGCTTTTAAGAACAGAAGGGTTTGTTTCACGGGTGTTTAGTATTTTTATTGTTAGACAAGCTTAATTTATTTATTTATTATGTATACAGAGAACCGTTTATAGAAAATCACTAATGCAAGTTTTTAATCCGTAGATATCATTTTTTTTTTAATCGATATTTGTGATAGGTTCATGTATAACTACTTTTTAGTTACCATTAACAAAAATTAAAAAAAAATGGAAATATCAGATGAGTATAACCGCCAGACCGCCAGACCGCCAGACCGCCAGTAGAATTTTCCCCATTACTTCCAGAGTAAGGATACAAAACATGTGACGTAAGAAGCTCAAAACTATAAACTGTTTTTTTAGCATCGTCCTATTGGCAGCAGTCGATGCTAATAACTGCTTCATCATTGTTTCTATTAGATGCCAGAAACGACTGTCATACGGTAGAGGGCTTGTCCACTGCGGGTTAAACAAGATGCTCAGTATTTGTGCTTCGATTGGTCTGTTGGTGGTGTTGGTTGATGACGCTTTCACTTTACGACAAAATATTATGAAACAGTTTTCGGGAGCTCATGGATAGGGAAGCAAAGAACGTGATTGTACAACTACCGCCATTGCCAAGGACGGAGTTCTTATAACTCCACTAACGCTGAACGAGTTGTGACGATCGTCCTCTGATCGTTTTACGCAGCAGCCAGTCGTCTTCTGCGTCACATACTCCCTCAAGGTCATTGGATTGAAGAGACAGCTATAAACACATTGCAAGTAAGTGAAGGATCGATGGCGTCTACCGGATCAATTTTGAATTCCAAAAAGACCTACTCCAAAAAACAATTGGTCTGGTATATAGTAAACACTTCATGAGTGCTGAAGGCAATGGACTTCAAAAGCTTACACTTCCACAACCTACTGGGCCGGTAGGTAGTAGACACGGGGGCGTGAAGAGTGGAGGCGGAAATAGCCACGTGGTGCTGGTGAGTGGTGGTGGTAGTTGTGGAAATAGCCAATTGGTGGTTGTGATGAGCAGAGGGAGTAGGTGTGGAAATAGCTACGTGGTTGTGGTGAGTGGTGTGGGTTTGGTGCTAGGCGTGGAATAGCCCCGTGATTGTGATGAGTGGAGAAAGTAGGCATGGAAATGGCTACACGGTTCCGATGGGTGAGGGGATAGTAGGGAAATGTCTGCAACACTGAATGAGCGCTGCAACTTTTCTCGATGAGTTGCACACCTTTACCGACGCGACGTTTGGTAAAAATCCGAAGTTGTTACAAAAAAGAAAATCTTAATAGATATTTGGCAAAGGAAAGATTACCTAAACCCTAATCTATTTATAATTTGGGGTAACAATATCTCTACCAATATTATCACTTACAATTATATTATATATTTTATTATTAATATTATTATTAAAACAGCCATGAACTTTTCTTGCATTATCTTACCCTAAATACTCATATAACTAAAGTGCTCACTAACTCTTTAGAACGTGCCTGGACATTGACATTTACATATTATATTAGAAATAGCACAACACTACACTAACTGAAATGGTTTAGTTCTCTTCAATCTTTTAACAATGTACTGGTCGAAATCTTATTGTTGTTCATGTATAATAAGTACAAAATAAGTAAGCAAAAGTGTAATAAGAATGTACTGGTTATCGAGAAGTTGAAGAGCCACTGTACTTGGATGAAAATGAAATGTCTTTACGTTTTTTGCCATCTTCTTTATTTCTTCTGTTATTGTCGGGATATTCAAATCTTGGTGAATATCTTTGTTTTTTTAAATTACCAAGGGGTGTTAACCATATTCCTCAGTACCTTATTTTGGATCATCTGAAGAATTTTGTACATTAGATTCCTTTGCACATACCCACAGTTGACTCCCATAGAGCCAGATATATTATATGATGCACAATTTTGTACACCTTATTAAAAAGTACCAGTTGCAAGAATTACGTCATGATTTTTGTGAATACTAATTTCTTTCTAATTCAATTGTTAACAATTTACATTTTTTCTGTACACTGTACATTATTCTTAGTAGAACTGCTCATGTTATTTAGTATGACAAAAAAACAACAGGCTATTATTGTTAAATTAAAGCGGTTGACTTGCGACTCAGGTAAAACTATTTATTTATACAGGCAACGTTTTCATAAACGATATGTTATCGTCTTCAGGCCTACAATACATAAGTATACAATTAGAAATAACACAGTTAACAAATAACCACAGCACAATGAAATTACTATAATTATAAAACATAAATATATCACTAAAACGGGTAACATAGGAAAGAACTTTTTATTAAAAACGTTATTAACATAACCATTATAAACTATTAAATATTTAGTTGTACACAAATACAATACAATTTTCAAGGTGTAGGCGGGGCAGTTAATGAAAAATTAAACCATTTTTATTTATTTTTCCGTGCTGCAGTGTGATC
This sequence comes from Prosapia bicincta, assembly GCA_036971475.1. NCBI lineage: Eukaryota > Metazoa > Arthropoda > Insecta > Hemiptera > Cercopidae > Prosapia > Prosapia bicincta. The sequence continues at coordinate 149,406,033 of JBAIZL010000003.1, read as the reverse complement.
CTACTCAAAACAAAATATTTCAGTGCTATGTTGTTAAATTTTGGATCAGTGTTAGAAAGGAGTACCCAGAACCTTCAAATAGTGTGGTAAAGATTCGTTGTGAGTTCACAACTACATACCTTTGTGAAAGAGGGTTTTCGAGCTTAAAATATCTAAAAAGTAAGTACAGAAACAACTATAATGTTAAAGACGATTTAAGGTTGTACTTAGCAAAACTTGAGCCGAACATTGAGGAAATATGTAAAAAGAAGCAAGTTCATCCTTCTCATATTTTTTAAAATCCATTTCAAATAGCTTTCCAAATATATTGTGCTTTAGATGTAAAAAGTGTTTTAATTTAACCGCCTCCCTCTCCAACAACAAGGGGGTAGCAAAATTTTAATTTATCAATAAAGGATACAGTCTTTGAAAAAGATTGAGAACCCCTGGTTTAGCTATAACCAACGATACACGCTCCAGGAGCATAATTTAAAACAATTTTATGCCAATACAGGTTATAACAATATTGAAACTAGAAGGTCTAACTGGTTTACGTTAAGGCAGCAGGAGGCGAAGTAAATGAGGAAATGAGGGGAACAAACGAGGCGACACGTCGACGACCTGATAAGATCACTAAACACAAGTAAAGCTTATTGCAGACTACTGATACCTCACTAAATTGCTACCTACTAGCACGTACTGGCATAAAAATATACTCTCGTAATTATATGTCAGTCTAAACGGTGAAAGTTGACGAGCTTTTAGTATTAAAGCTTGTTTATTTTTTTATAAAATGTAAATCATCTATACCAGACAGTTCTCGGTGATACAAATTTGCAAAATAATTGAAAATTGAGTATAATAGAATTATGGATCCCTTTAAAATAATTAAAGGTAATTTGCTTTTCAATCAAATTACGTTATTCTTAAATTATGCACCTCTATCGAATCAATTCATTTAAAAATAATTTTCATTAGCATAAAATGTAATAAAATTTCTCACCTAAATTATAAACAATGTATAAAAAATTAGTGTCAGTACTGTATAATCATTAAGTCCATCCTCATCTCCCCAAACACCATAACACGTCACACCTTATAGCATCATTCAAAAGTCCCCCCATCGCTATCGTCATCCCTCCAAACACCACAATACGTCACACCTTATAGCATCGTTCCTAAATACCACCCCCATTGCCATCGTCATCGCTCCAATCCCCACAACACATCACACACTACGGAATCATATCAAAATACCACCCCATATGCCACCGTCATCGCCCCAACCACCACATCACGTTATACTTTAAAGCATCAATCCAAAATACCACCCCCATAGCAATCGTCATCGCCCCAACCACCACAACCCGTCACATATTACAGTATCATAACAAAATACCATCCCAATCGTCAGATTCATCTTCCCAAACACCACAGTACGCACACCTTATAGCATCATTCCAAAGTACCGTCCCCATCGCTATCGTCATCCCCACAACACGTCACACCTTATAGCATCATTCTAAAATTTCACACCATCGCAATCGTCACCGCCTCATCGCAATCGTCATCTCCCCAACCATCAACACACTTCGTACCTTATAGCATCATTCCCAAATTACATCCTCTTCGCCACTGTCATTGACCCAACCCCCACAACACGTCACATTTTTTCCATCCTTCCAAAATACCACCCCATCGCCATCGTTATCGATCTAACTACTACAACAAGCCACATCTTATAGCATCATTCCCAAATACCCCCCATCGCTATTGACATCACCCTAACTACCACAGCACGTCACACCTTATAGCATCATTCCCAAATACCCCCCATCGCTATTGGCATCGCCCAAACTACCACAGCACGTCACACCTTATAGCATCATTCCAAAGTACCGCAGCATCGTCATCGTCATAATCCCTACCCCCACACAAGTCACACCTTATAGCAACATTCCCAATTACCAGCCCATCACCATCATTATCGCTCCAACCGCTAAAACACGTCAGATCTTGAAGCATCATTATAAAATACCACTTCGTCGCCATCCTCATCGACCCAATTATCACAACACGCCACACCGTATAGCCCCGTTCTAAAATGACCATCTCCATCACTTCCAATCACTAACACTCGTCACATTTTATAGCACCAATTCCAAAATCACAATGTCGTCAATATAACCCCTACCGTCATGATATGAGTGTGCGTTGCAGTCATAACCATCACGGTCTCCCCCAACAGAACTACCATCAGTAAAACCATCTGTAACACCACCACTACCAGTGACAATATCACCACCAGTACCACCACCACTACTAGTAACAACAACACCACCTCCACCGCTCCCACCAGTAACGTCAACACTATCAGTTAAACCACCACTACGAGTAACACCGCCACTAACAGAAATACTACCATTGCTAGTAACAACACCACCACCAACGCCACCACAATTAACAACGCCATTAGGCCTGTGGTTAGTTCAACAACCACTACCATTAACACCACCACTACAAGCTAAGCCCACACCACTAGCTCTACCAGTAGCATATTTAGTCCTAACATAAATTGTTCGTATAAAAACCGTCTACCTCAAAATTCCTTTATTTACACAGATTGGAAATATAATATATTAAAACGGAAGATAGTATCGTGTGTTAGATACAACGTCCCAGGCGGGTCCACCACAGGTGGCGGATAGTGGAGTGGCCTACAGATAAGTAGGTTAGCTGCGAAACATAATTAAGCAGTCCCGGACCAAAGGTGGCAACATCAACAGGGGTGGACGTTCAATCATTGGCACGGTCGTACTTATTAAATACCAGATAACCCGTTGACGATGTTGTGGCATGGCGAGTAAGTACCGCCATCAAATAAACACTGCCCTGTGGTGTCTTGCACGGTTTGGGAGGGGACCCCAAAGACTATGAAAGTGAACTCCAAAATAAAAACAAGGGTAGCTTGGGCTCTTAGCTGCAGAGAAAGACACCAAGCTAGGCGACTGAAACCCAGATAAAAAATGACCTGGCCCATCAGTCAGTGGTTGAGCGTAGGGCTAACAACCCTACATCGTAAAAACTTTTGTTACGAAACCAAACAACGTAATAGTAAAGAGAATTAAATTGCAAAAGAAAACGGAACTCGGACCTGATTTTAGCAAGATGGAACGTTCGGACAGTGTTACAGCTTAGAAAAATGGCTGAAGTGGATTTAAATTTAACATTAACACAGTGGCCCTACAGGAGATTAGAGGGGGAGGGCAAGGTTGACTTGATAAGAAAGAACATAAATGTGTGGAAGCTTCGATCTAATGCCGAGTTGTATTCCTTATACAAAGATGCAATTGGTGTCTAGTTTATTAAAACACGACGTCTAGAATGGTTGGGTACATTATAAGATTGCCCACCAATAGAATGCCGAACAAACTTTTACATGGCACTATGGTTGGCAAAAGAAGAGTTGGCCGACCAAGAAGACGATGGCTACAGGACCTTGAGGAAGATTTAAGGGTACTCGGCATTACAGCATGGAAATAGAAGGCTAAGGATAGAAGTACATGGCGGGACATTGTTAAGGAAGCCAAGGCCCAACCCGGGCTGTAGTACAACGTTACAGAAATGTTTGAAGCATTCGACATAAGGTTACTGTTTGCTGCTTAGATACTCTTATAGGTTTAAATACATGTACGGTACTATAGAGTCGTATTGATACTCATTTCATATCAATTTAATAGTATTAAAATACAGTACTTATTTGTAGGACGTTTAGAACTTCCATTCAAGTTTTAATAAATTTGAAGGAGCGAATTATTTTAATATCATAAAACAGTTGTAGTTTAATGCTTTCACAAAATCTCAAAAATGTTCAAAGTTTATTGGTTTGTAGTTCCGAAAATTTAAATTTCCTATAAAATTCTTTTAAAATCAAATACTTCGGTTATTCACCTGATTTTCCATTTCTAATTATTAAAGGATATGTATTTGAAAAAAACAACTTAACTTTGTGCTGTAACCATAAAGAAATGTTTGTTGAAGTTCACGTGAGAAGGTTAGGTTAATGTTTTCGAAACACACTCTAGCCCATATTTGCTTTATACTATGGGAAATGAATGTGCTCGTGCCTGGCCGTGGTCGTGCTGACACCGCACAAAACTAATTAAGTAAAGCGGTTGTGTTTTATCAAGGACAATCAGCTCACCTTGTCCTATACAGTGAAACGAATGCCCTTAAAATTCTATTTACCTGATAAAAGCCTGTTATTTTTATTTGTTAACTGATTTCACTGTTATTTACAAGGAATTTAAAACTGTGGAAGTGTAGAGAAATTGATGGATCAGATTTAAAAGTATGGAGAATTACATACAGAAGCAATTTTCAAATTCTTTATTTTGCTTAATTCCTAAATGTTTTTGTAATTAGCGATAATATTTTCATAAAATCACTTTGTCCTTAATGAATAAATAGTTAACAATGTCCAATTTAATCCCTGTTATATACAATATCAAGAGCACAGTGGTACAATATATTACAATGAAAATATTGGAAAGAACCCTAATACCGCAAAAATAATAAAAAATAGCAAATAAAACAAGTTACTTGAGATTATACCTTTATGTCTAACATAACTTCTTTTTGCTAGATTGTAATTTTGTAATAAGACGCTCTGATGAGGATGACAGGGTCATCGAAATGTACATAAGGGTTTAATCTTAAGTAACTTGTTTTAGTTGTTATTTTTGATTATTTTTGTGGTATTAGGGTTCTTTCCAATATTTTCATTTTAATTAATCCCTTTTATTTAAAACAGAGAATTTAAGGTTAAAATGTGCAAGGTGCAAAACTTCTAGATGATATTTATATAAATAATAACAATAGTATTAGTAATATTAATAATAATAATATTATTACTATCAACATTATATATTAATAACATTAGTAAAATAAAAAAAGTATAACAAAGTTACTGTCTTGATCAGGTTATCTTCAGTATGTAGCTAAATGGTATTTTCTGTAAGAGCGATTAAGACTAAAGAATAATCATCATATAAAACGTATAAGACGAAATTATTGATTATAACAAACGTATAGAGAGAAATAATGATCATATCTAAAAAAAACGAAATTATGTTAATCAAAACAAGCATAAGCAATAGTTATTATATCAAATGTATAAAATAAAACTATTATTATATCAAAAGTATATGACGACACGAAGATTATATGAAATGCATAAGACGAAATGATGATTATATCAAATGTATAAAAAGGAATTATGATTTTATGCAACGTATAAGATGAAACGATGATTATATGGAGCGTATATGACGAAATGATGATTATATGAAACGTATGAGATAAAACGATGATTATATCAACAGTGTAAGAGAAAATGATGATTATATCTGCCGTGTAAGACTAAATGATGATTATATTAAACGTATAGGACAAATGATGTATACATCTACCGTGTAAGACTAAATGATGATTATATTAAACGTATAAGACAAAATAATGATTATATCAACCGTTTAAGACTAAATGATGATTATAACAAACGTATAAGACGAAACGATTATATCTACCGTGTAAGAATAAATGATGATTATATTAAACGTATAAGACAAATGATGTATACATCTACCGTGTAAGACTAAATGATGATTATATCAAACGTATAAGATAAAATGATGATTATATCTGCCGTGCAATACTAAATGATTATTATATCAAACGTATAAGGCAAATGATGATTATATGAACCGTGTAAGACTAAATGATTATTATATCAAACGTATAGGACAAAATGATGATTATATCTATCGTGTAAGTCTAAATGATGTATATATCAAAGGTATAAGACACAATGGTTATTATAACAACTGTGTAAGAGTAAATGATAATTATATCAAAGTATAAGACAAAATGATCATTATATCAATAATGTAAGACTAAATGATGATTATATCAACCGTGTAAGACTAAATGTTGATTATATCAAACGAATAATACAAAATGGTGGTTATATGAACCGTATAAGACTAAATGATAATTATATCAAACGTATAAGAAAATATAATGTTTATATATCAAACGTGTAACATTATATGGTCATTATATCAAACGTATAAGGCAAAATGATGATTATATCAAACGTGTAAGGCAAAATGATGATTATATCAAACGTGTAAGACAAAATGATGATTATATCAAACGTGTTAGACAAAATGATGATTATATCAAACGTGTAAAACAAAATGATGATTATATCAAACGTGTAAGACAAAATGATGATTATATCAAACGTGTAAGACAAAATGATGATTATATCAAACGTGTAAGACTAAATGATGATTAGATCAACCGTGTAAGACTAATGTAAGACTAAATAATGATTATATAATACGAATAAGACAAAATGGCGGTTATATTAAACGTATAAGAGAAAATAATGATTTTATCTACCGTGTAAGATTAAATGATGATAATTTCAAACGTATGAAACAAAATGATGATAATATCAACCGTGTAAGACTATATGATGATTATATCAAACGTATAAGACGTAACGATGAGTATATCAACCGTGTAAGACTAAATCATGATTATATTAAACTCATAGGACAAAATGGTGAATATATCAACCGTATAAGACAAAATGATGAGTATATCAAACATATGAGACAAAATTATGATTATATTAAACGAAATGGAGTTATATCGAAATAATATGACGAAATGGTAGATATAACGAACCTTTAATTATGAATACAAATAACCACGTAAATAGTTCGATATACACCATTTAATATTTGAGCCAAACCTTCTGATTATTTTTGCTCCTAATATAAATCTGTGATTGACTTATACATTGTAAGAGACTTATTTAAATACCTAATTTTCCATGAGGATGTACAGGATATACATTTACAAGTATGTATTAAAGTATATCCAATATGTACTCTAAGAAATTGCCGTTTTAAAAATTACACATACCTACACATAAGAACGGAAAATATTTTATGTAATTGTATGAACAATAATTGTTTTTACGTAAATTACAACATACCCCTTTAAATGTTCTGAATAGTATATAAGTTACAGGCAATGTATTAAGTCAGTCACTCCATAGAATGACTAGTCATTCTATACATTGCCCACAATTGACGAGCAAAGTATTAAACAAATTGCATTTCATACTTCGCCTGGGCATTCTATACAATATCCGCCATGATCAGGTTCTACAAACTTAGAACTGTGGACGAAGTTTAAAACAACTGTACACAGTTTAAATCACAGTTTACATTATGCAAGAAAATACTTATTCAAATTGAAAAAAATTCCAGACCACAAAAAAACCAACTTCGAAGTACAGCTGAAGCCTAATCTTTAAGGTTTTGTTAGATACACCTGCAACTCAAAGTGTCAAACTAAAAAGTACTCATGTAAAAAACAACAGAAAGTGTAATTCAAAGTGTCACAACGCTCTTTTCTGTTGTAATAAGTAGTACATTTTTCCTTTATATGTTGTTAGACATGACTGAAATTAATTAGACAATTAACTTGAAATTTAAAATAGTCATTCTCATTTACATCGTTAGTTAGAAGATTGTAGTAACATTCAATTTTCATATGTAATTACATAGTGTTCAGTATAAAGATAATCTGTGATATATTTTACCTGATAAACGTTTGGCAATATATATAATACCTAAACATTGTATATAATGCCTAGGTAAACTATGTAAAATTGTACGAAATCATTCTCATTTAAGACTTTGATAAAACTTCTAGGCAAAGTATGAAATGTCTGGAATAATCACTTTGCTGTAACAAATATACATACACACTCACACACACACACACACACACACATATATATATATATATATATCACTTTCACTTATGTACTTAAACAAGAATCTTACTTGGTATTTCAAATTTGTTCAATAGTTTGGATGCTTGATTACCTTGTGGGGCGATATCCATATTTGTAGATTATGCAACACTGTTTTCTTGTATACACTTATCACTTTCACTTATGCACTTATGTAGTATGTGTACTTATGTATATACTTATGTATATAAGTGTACTTATATACACTTATGTAATACCAAGTAAGATTCTTGTTTAAGTACATAAGTGAAGTGATGTGTATACAAGAAAACAGTGTTGCATAATCTACAAATATATATATATATATATATACATAAAGTGTGTGAGAGACAGTATAATATAAACTTATAAAGCATCGTATATTGTAAGCATCAGTGTAGTAAGTTGAATCAAGACGACATTTTTGAGCGATTAATTCGGCCCTGAGCTATTTAGCACAATCCCTGTCTAGCTGACAACGTACTGCTAAATTACAAATACCGCTGCAGGCTATTCAGGAAAAACCCGTCCGATACAAAAGATAAACCTTCCTTTCTAATGAGAAGTCTCCTTTCAATGCATGCGTTGTATGGTTTTGCGCTTTTCTGCTCACAATATGCTCTGCCACAAATAACTTTCAGCTCTTTGAAATGAAAAACGATAAAAAAAACTACTATGCTCTTCGAACTGACCAAATTTATCTAATACTTGTAAAATGGTAAGCAGTTACAAAATACGGAATATGCTTAAAGGAAATAATTACCTTAATAAGTACTGAGCTAGCATGACACTGTTTTGAAAAATTATATGAAGTGCAACAATGGAAAGTGCTTAATCTCATCTCGTCAATTACCACAGACAAAATACTGCCTATTACGATTTAAACTAAATTACATTTTAATAATATGTTTTATTTTTTTACAGGCAAGTAAAAATATTAAATAAAATAAACGTTTCATCAAGTAGTTGAACATAAGTCATATACACAAAAAATGTTATTCGTAAATTTGAAGTTAGGAATTACAAAGTCTGTGTAAGCATAAATATACTACAGGTCATTATTAAAATTACATTATTTACATTATATATATATATATATATATATATATATATATTTAAATGTTAGTGTAAGATATCTGCTAGGAGATACATTCCAGAGCAAGCACGTCACACGTCAAGAGCAGGCTCTCCTTCTTTGCTAGTTCATCGATCATGCTCTCAACTTTACACCAATACTTTAAGATAAAACGTATTCCATCGTTTAATGGGTTTCAACCAAAAATATTTGGTTTAAAAAAACATCAGGTATTTGCCACCACTATTAAACTCTACCTAACATCTTTTGTCTTCTCATACTACAGATTTATGTAAATCTTTTCACTTTCTAATAATGCTGTGTCCCCACACATGCCAAGGGTCGATTGCCCTATAATTTCCTGGTAGTTATTGTTTAATTACCAATTATTTCCAAGTTTCGGAAAGTAATTGGTTCCTTGCGTCTATTGTTTTCGTTGTATCCAGTTAGGATGGGCTTAACACTATTTGGAATGAAAATATTGGAAAGAACTCCAATACCACAAAAATAATCAAAAAGATCACTCTAGTTTGTCACTTCTTATTTGCTAGATTGTAATAAGACCCTCTGATGATGATGACATGGTTATCGAAATGTAAATAAGGGTTTAATATTAAGAAACTTGTTTTATTTGTTATTTTTGATTATTTTTGTGGTATTGGGGTTCTTTCCAATATTTTCATTGTAATATATTGTACCACTGTGCTCTTGATATTGTATACTATTTGGAAAATAAGTTGAATGAGACCTTTCTATGTACTATAAGGCATGACTTATGAAATACGTAGACTATTTTGGTTGATGAAGGTACTCAACGCGACGACTAGGATAAATACAACGCTAGGAATGGTAGAAAACCATAAATATACTGAACAATATATTGTACAGATTGACAGAAACTAGAAAATTATGACAATATTATGTGGCAAAGTTATATCAAAAGAGCATAAGTTAATTTTCTTTGTATTTCACGCGTGTTTTCGTTTCGTTTTTGTTTTTTAAATTTTTCTTTCACTTTAAATTCAATATGAATTGAGTTTCACTAGTCACTGGTTTTGGACAGTGTATCGTTTAGCTACTTCCAAATTATGTATCAGAGATACCGGATCCTCAGTCGCAAAGGAGACTTTGATTATTGTGCTTCAAAGTGTTACTCCTCTTTTCGTATACTACTAGATTGAGCTGACTGTCATATTTTGTTTCTTGAATGCCCCATTAAATTTCACTTACATTAAAATCTCTTGCGACGACGAGGCGTGTATTTTCCTCCTCTCGCTTTGTAAAATAGCGCTTATATATGTAAAGTTCCTAATTGCTTCACACAGAAGCACTTAGTGTACCAGGTTCTATCGACGACGCCCTTGTTAGTACTTCCTTCAACTATATTACTGAATTTGTATGAGAAACACTTAGTCATATATGTCCATATTCTATTTATAATTGGCAGAGTTTGCTCCCATTTTTTTATCAGTTCTATCAGAATAAGGTCTCCAAATCTATTTCAGACTTTGTTCTCGTATAGAACGTCAATTATCTGAGGCCTTCTTTGACTTCTTTCACTACTTCTCTAATCTAAAACTTTTGTCAGAGCTACAGAGCTCTCTTAATGTATCCTTCTCGAAATTCTCAGAAAGGATCCGCTTTCCTTCTCTTTGTAGTCACCAGCATTGTAGTTTCTTACGGGCCTTCCCTCTTCAATTCTCTCTACTTAACTCTTTAAACACTCAACCTATCTACTACCGGCCAGTTCTCCATTCTTCCTTCCTTGCACTGATGTTTGCCCACTCCTTGTCCGTAAGAAAGTAAGGATCTATCCCCTGAGTTCGTATTTTGATACATTACCTATATCCTTGGATATAGATCTCTCATAAGAACAGATTCTTTAATTAATAAGGAAAACTAGTTAGCCACAGATAAGCCTTTAGGCTTTTATAGTGGTCATGCTTTCTTTGAGAGACATTTGGACTTAAAAAACTAAGATGTGGTTAAACGCTTGTGAAACATATTTTATACCAAATAAACAACAGCTAATAAGTAAAACAATTTTTATTTTTTGCCTTTCTGATTTTTTATTTATAAATACGTTAAACTTCAATACTTAAATCCCTTAAACTAATTTATATTTGTTTTAACTATTTGAAGTATTTCATGTACACTAATACCCTGGTGTGAGCTTGGTCAACATTTACCGTTTTACTGAACTTAAACTAATTTTACATTTATAGTTGGCTTGGGTTCTCTATTTACAGCTATTTACATTTATAATGTATCTGTTTGGCTTGGGTTCTCAGACAACTCTGCTGGTCATTTAGCACTACAAAGGTAACAAGTACAGCTTGAAGTACGCTGCGGACGTGACCCATTTTGTCCCCCGAACAGGCCGAAACGAGAAGAGATATTATAAATGAAAAAAGTAAAACTTACAGACACTTTGTTTCGAGATGGGCTTAAAGCCCACTATTTCATATCAAGCCTCAATAATGAAAAAAAGGCCTACCAGTGGGAGCCGATACTGGTAAAGGGAAAACGTCTAACAGTAGGATGTTGCCGTGCACTAAACAAACACTTTGCAGCATTGAGCCGTTTAACACTTGACACAAAGGAAACAAATTTAAAAAATACCCTGTTCACCTGCACAACTCCTTTTTTTATCAATTCACTCGGCCCATCTGAACTGGAGCTCGCCATTCAGTCGTTAAAGACCCTAACAATTTAAGAAAGGAGAGACCGTTGCTATACACAAGAAGGAGAAGCCCTCTAACATCCTTACCAGTTTTAGATCGATCTCCCTTACAAGTTTGGTCTGTGAAACAGATGAGAAAATGGTAGACATGAGACTGCGTCAGTGCCTAAAAGGCGTTGGAGCTATCTCGGATTGCCAAGCTGGCTTCCAACAACATCGTTCTACTGTCAAGCCAATTGTCAAACTAACACAATCGGGTTAAAGGTAAAATATGGGTTTCACCTTAAACAATACAATCTTGCAGTACTTATCAATCTAAAAGCAGTGTATATAAAGTATAGAGATCTATGCTGCTCCAAAAGTTCAGTCGACTGCATGTGACTAGTAATATGTACAAGTGGATACATAATACTTTCTACTCAAAAGATGATCGACGACGTACAGCGCGTCATTAAAAGCATGCCACTTGATAACATCCTCCGTAATGCTGATGACATAACCATATGAGCGACGGGTAGTAACATTACAGGATTGGAGGAAACCTTGAATAATGTGTTGGCTAATGTCTCAGAGTAGTGCAAAGATAATAAGATGGAAGTAAATACCAAAACAATATTATTTAAATTCTTTACATTATCCACTAGATAATACAATTTAAAACTTACAACGGAATAGAAGTAAAAAAAAATGTTTGCAAATACTTGGAGTATTAACTTCGACAGATGTAGTTGGTGCAAAGAAATACAAAAAGCAACTGAAGAAGCTCAAAAGAGAAATAAATTCCTAAAAAGGCTAGCAAGTACGAAATGGGGAGTAAGGCAGAATGTGAAGACGACAGGCTGTAAAATTTGTATGCGCCGAGTTACGGAATATGCTTCTGAAGTCTGATGTTAAGTTAAGGAAATTAGAGGTTGTCCAGAACAACACACAGAGAAACATACCTGGTGGAGCAGCATCGGCACCAATAACTGTAATGCAATTATTGCATCTGCACCGCTTATGCATACAATTTCTAATATGACCATCTAACCTGCTGCGAGGTTATGTATTAAGTAACAGTTTATATGTTGGGCACGAGGGTATAGAACATTATCCAAAAATAATAAATTGGAATAAATACGCCAATGTCGCAATCATTCCTGTGCATTCAACAAATGAATAGAGAACAAACACATTCGAATAGAAACGACAAGTATTCAACTTTTGCTAACTGCATTATAAAATAATACACAGTTATTCACCAAACCATGATCAAAAGGTACAGACTAGTACTCTACAAGAAGTAGTAACTGAAGGGCAGTTCCTAGAACGACCTTTACACGTTACGAGTATGTTGGGATGGATATGTTTAATAAGCCTAAACATATCTGTTGGCAAATACATATCTGTTCTGTTTCAAGGCAAACACACACACACACACACACACACACACACACAGACATACTTACACACACATACACATACACACACATACACACACACACACACACACACACACACACACACACACACAGACTCACACGCACACCAATTGAACAAGATCTAACCTTTTAAACTCAAAGTAAAATGGTAACGCACCTGACTTATATTGCAAATGTCACGTCATACTGTAATGATCTTAAAGAAAAGTAAAAATATTAAATTCTCTCGACAGATTTTGATATGTGGCATAGAGATCCAATAAAAATCACATTTATATTGATTTCAATTTGGAATAAAGATTAAAACATTCTTGAAAATTTAAGAACGTTAGCACCAACTACCAGCAACCAAAAGGTTGAAATGATGTCAACAATGGAAGATTTTATGATTTTTACTATTATAAACCCCAACAGATATAAGTAATAATAATTTATCGAATAAAACAATTAAAAGAGACATAATAGTAATATAAAATTAGTAAACAATAATCGTAAACAGGCAATAAAATAAGCAATAGTATTAGTAATACTAAATCATCAACATATGTATAAATAAATTAATTACTTATTCCAATATGAAATAATAACTTTTACAAAAAAGAACAACTTACAAATGACATAAAGTCCGTGTAAATACAGTCACGCAGGTTTGCGATAGCATTTTGCTAGAGCTCGGCAAACTTTAATATCGCCTATATTAACAGCTTTACCTGTATCCTGCTTATTGATACAAATGTTGCAGCCACAAAGTACACCCAGTGGGCGCTGTTACCTTACTTTTATTTGCACTATTACTCGTGCATCTCTCAACTTTAAGCTCCCTTCATCCATTTTAGTAGGAGAGGGTCGAAACTCCTAACCTAATGGGAATTTTTCATATTTTATTTTAAACCGTCAATGCCATGGTGGACGGTAGTAGTAGAAATTTGGTATTCACTAGTTAGAGTAGTCACAAAAAGAAATATAAAAAGTGATAACCCTGGGCGAAACTGCAAGAAATAAAACAGGGTAAATAATTTATTCAGTAAATTTGAAAATAACACAATTCCTTCAAAACAGTATCATCAAAAATGATGTCTTGGGTTACAGTATTAATTTCTAACACATTTGAAAATAATTAAATTTTTTCAAAGGTAATACAAACATGTAAATAATAAAAAAATGAAAAAAGAAAGAAAATCCTACTTGAGAAACAGATGAGACTTAACATTCAGTGAAGTGCTAGCTGTTCACGAAATATTCAGCATAGAACCCCTTTCACGGAACTAAAGTATGTCCCGTGACTGACGTCGACTGAGAAACGGATAGGATACCATTCACTTTAATGCTAGCAGTTCCAAAGATAACTGGCACAGATCTCTATTCCCACAATTTAATAGGTTTATATCCCTGTATCTGTGGACGACCGAAAATCCCACTTCGTGTTTTGGGACTTAAAATTCATTTAAGGGCCAGCTGTTCTAAAGATAGTCCGCAAAGATCCTCTGCCAAACACTCATTTAATGCCTAAAGCCTGTGGTCGACCGAAAACTCCCTCCGAGTCCGTGGGACGTTACATTCACTCAAGATAACTGGTAAATATCATCTTTCGTTTCAACACGTATGTATTCCCCTAGACCGTAACCTAGACACTAGCACTATCATTACACTCCATAAAAAGGATTGTGTAAGTCAATGCTTTGCTTTACCCCTAAAATAAATTCACACCATGATATTCTTGCATGCTCTATTCCAACTTCCATCAAGCAGCAGGGACAAAGTACTAGACACCAGATCCTTAAAGATTCCCTACCAAGGTATTTGTAAGGCAATACTCTCCTTTACCCCTTAATATAAAGTCAGCCCTCAATGTTCTTCAACGCTCTATTCCATTCTGGTCAACAGGTGACATTTACCTTTTGGTTTCCTTTAACTATCTTCTGCTTAGCCATAGAATGAGAACAATAGCTTGCTACGTGAAAAATCAGTCCTTGTTTGTGAGACGGAGGTAACGCGTCTCAATATTTTTGGGGATCGAGACCAGATTAAAAAAAACCTACTGTAGATAATCATGGACTTGCTAATTGGTGATCTCCCGATACGATATAACTTTATAAAATTACAGGTTTATTTGTTCTGTATGAAAATCAAAATGTCTGTCTTCAAATTCAGTAGCTAAGAAGTTAGCAGTATTAGAAGAATGTGTGCTTGGTCTGGTACCTTAGCAACTGTTTCTAAGATTTAACCTGTAAAGGAAATCTCGACTCCTCGCACATTCTACAACGCAGTTCTTCCGATGTGGGAGTAGGCCGCTTTGGAAGTGCGACGTGTAAGGAACAGGTTTCTGTTTATAACTCGGAAACGTTCATGCCAAGAATTAGGCAAACAAGAATAATTGCCTAAGCTAAATAATAACTTACACAAAATGTTTCCTAAAACACTTAGGCCTACCCGTTTCAGTAAAACGTTGCCCCTGTCTTGGGATTGAAAATATCTTTTTAATTAATGAACCTAATGCTACACCATAGTAAATAATATAAGATTTTGCGGGAAAAGCGCCAGTAATGAAGCTCCAGGGAATTTGAAATAGCTATAAATTAAAGCAAGGTTTTTATCTTCATCCCCTTCCCTGCTTAATATTGAAAGCTGTGCAGGGCGTGTTAAATCGTCTTATTTCCTTCTTTATTTTATATTTAATAAATATAATATGTGTTTAATGAGGCTCTTTCCTTTATGAGTTCAAATAATTACCAAATGTATAATAATTTTAAAAAAACATATTCGCGTCTTTAATAACAAATATGAAGGCTTTAAATATAGGCTTAGTTTTACTGTATTTTAAAACGACAATGTACTGTTTCGTGACATTTTCATTTACAATACCACTACTGATTTTAAAACTTGAAATACAATTAAAATATACCAAAAGAAGCTATGAGTATAAATTTTACACAACGGATCGCTTATAGAGTGAATAAATTAAAAATATTCCTTAGTTTCATAGTGATGAATTATGAAGCTATCAACAAAGTTACGTTGTTCAATATTATTTTCAAAATCAAGCAAAATTCAGAAAACAAATACATTTATGTAATTAGTAATTGTAATAACGAAATAAATCATGTACACCTCTTTCTATGACTAATAGACATAGATAATATATAAACTATTCATAATAATTACAAAAAGCATAAACAAAGAAAACATTGTAGAGATTTGATTATTTGTAACTGTAAGCTTAGATAGTTTATAATTATGGGGGATTAGAAAATAATAACCTTATAGTAATAACTAAAAAAAATAGCTATATATATATATATATATATATATATATATATATATGTTTGAAAATAATTGAATATAATTTTTCAATAAACCTTTTTAAAATATACCTATAAAGTATCCAGTTAGGATAGATTTGGTTGTAATTTTATACGTTAATATATACCTCTTTTAAATAAAATGTATTTTTATAGGTTAATTTAATATTATTAAGGTTACTTTGAACAGTAAAAATAGTTTTACTTATTTCGTTAAACAAGATTAAATGAATAAACTTTATTAATCCTCTACAATAATTTGTTGAAATACGTTATTGTAACACACAAGTATATTGTGACTTTCAGCCAATAATGTTGGCATAGTTTAATCAAATTAATCCTACATTTTAGAAAAAAGTTACATTTAAAATGTTTATTATAAAAAATGTTCTTAGAACTTAGATGTTAACTAAAATTGATACTAAAAATGGCGATAAAAAGTCTGTTCTTCACCATGCACACGTGATGCTATAATCTCCCCTAAATCCTCCACTAGGGGGTTTTATGTCTGTACCTTGATCCTGCCTATATTCACAGTCCTCCCCATCACCCGTAGAAAATCACAGTCATGTTGGCTCGTGCACTGGAAAACTAAACAAAAATAACATCAGATTTATATAGCAAGACACAGTCATGGAAGTTAAAACATGGATGTCCCCTTCGCTTAACCCTTTATTTGCTAGCAAGGTATTTAGTGGACCAGAATTAGAAAGTGACATTATCTGAGTGGTAAACGTATCGTAATCCCGTAATCCCTTCACTTTTTGACAATGATATCAGACAAACAAACTGCATCTTGTTAGCACACCGCCGTCGGAGGATTAAAAAAAATGAAAAAATTAATAATAATATTGAAAAATAATTTAAAATAATGAATTGCGATAAATAAACCTCCACAAGCCGTTTTGTATACGTTGTATGTAAAAAAATATGTTTTAATCATTTACCTTTTGGAATCCAGTCTTTATATCTATGTTACCTCACTGGTTCCCTCGGGAAGATAGCATGTTTTCCCTCGGTCACCAGGAAGACTCCAAGGACCTATTCTCGTTTACTATTACTATCAGAATGCCACTAGACGACTTACTTTTCTTATCTTTATTCTTTTAATTTCATTAAAGGAACGGAAAATAAACGTTTCGCACAACACAGCTTTTATTATTTTTTTTTTTTACTTGGGTCTGAGCCCCCAAAACCCGCCCAGCCCTCGTGGCAGCCAACCTCTAGCGAGCTACCTCCGTCTCACATGCGCATGCGGTTAGTATCCCTACCGCGAGTGAAAGAAACGGGATTGATTGCCCATGTACCAAGCATAAGCTCTTTCCATGGAGAATCAGGAGATAGTGAAATGAAACAGTACGGTAAGTGTCGCGCTAAGAGCGGGATGAAAAAACCTGGCAAGAAAGAAACCCTGCCAGGAAAAATCCCGCAACAGATCATTCAGGAACCCTGGGGGCTTGGATCACCTTATGCTAAGGAATAAGGAGAGGTATTACCTTGCAAATACCTTGTTAGTGAGTCAATGGCAGGAATGACATGCACCTCTTCTTCTGCTGCCTACTCGAAACTGAAAAGGCATGCAATCAAATTAGTACTTCCGTTGGGGCTAAGCTGCGGCCCTGGAGATAACCTGTGACATAACCTGGAACATAACTGTGAAGCAGAAATTATTAGTATGTATATTTTATTTTGGTGGTATGGTGTGAGCTAGGCGGTTAGTAAGGACAGCGGCCGTCTGTGTGTGTCGTGGGTGGGGTCATATCTACCCAGTGAGGAAATGAGTGTTGATGTTGTATGTGCTTGAGCCTGTTTGTAGAACTTTGTTGCTAAGTGTCGGAGGTGTTGTTTGATGAAAGGCACTTTTAAGTCAGTGTGAAGCAGTGTTAATCTTGTACATCTAGGTGCCTTCGTGATTATTCGCAAAACCTTGTTTTGGAATAACTGTAGTCTCCATCAGTTCACTGAAAAGTACTGGCCTCTCGTGGTGATCATTGGAACTATTTACTATTTCTAGTTACGTTTACTGAGATCGAGGTTTGGCGCCGTAGTACAAAAATCGTTACGAAATGGAGACTAATTGTGTTACTTATTATAGTAATGGTTTTAGTGTTAATAAAGGCCATAAGTAGAAATGTAAATTGTTGTAGCATCGGATGGAATATGAAATGAACTAATAACTCATGAGAGTTCATATTTATAACTACTTACATACAAGACTCCTCACATTATTACTACTATTATAAATAAATAATCATTAAGATTGTATAAAACAATTGTATTTAAGAAAGACAGATTAAATTATCCAAATATTGTTTTAGCCCTAATAAATCAACTAAATAATTCAACAATGGAAGTCTAAGAATTTAATAATTCTGTAATCGATATATGATTGTTAAGTATGCAGTCAATACATCTTAGAAAGATCATGGTTCTTTTCACACTTGACACAGAAGCTTAAAAGGAAAACGAGAAATGTTGTCACAAGCGCACTGAGAAAATTACAACCAGAATCACAGTTGTAGTGGAAACCGCCAGTCCCAGATTGGGCCAAACGGGAGACAAGTAGAAAGTGCCACTTCGCCCTTCTCTGACAAAATACCTGAATGACTTTTTGTCATCCTACAGTGTACAATACACAATGCCATGAAGGTTTCAAACTAATATTTCATTCAGAAGTAAATGTGTAAATATTCTATAAGTCCCGTTTGCGAGAGTTATTAATCTCAAAAGCACGTTGATCCCATTGCGATACATGATTCCCCTAAGGCATTCACAGTGAGATTCACCTCTATTACATTTCTTTTTAGGAAACATTTTGATCCCTTTACGATCGCGCAAAGCGATCTTCGTTAGTTATATTATCAGAATATTTAATTAAACTATAGTTTCCAAGAACTCGTGTTCTTTAGCGTTCGTTTATACTTAGTACTTATTAATCAGTTCCAGTTTAATTTTTCAAATCTTGTTCTTACTTGGTTGTCACCTTCTTGCTGTATTAATTATAAACGTTTTAACCCCTCCTTACTCTTTCCAATTCTTGTCACTCGAGTGCACTTAATCTCCTTGATTTAAAACTCAATGTCCGTGATGGAGGGGCGAAATAATTTATGTAGTTATTATTGTGAAGTTTTTTCTTCCCCTTAGTCGTAATATTACCGTTAAAAGTTTACAATCTAGCGCCCGGCATGAGTTTTACATCAAAACAATATTTATTATAGTCAACGTACGTTTAAATATAGAAAATATCTAGGAAAATAGAGACCAATGGTAGAAACATAATAACAATACTCTATAAAATTAAAGGATTTTGGTCTTTTCATGTAGTGCTCTTTTCTTAATTTCATCCGCTGATACTTCGAACTTTTTCATTGTTCGAAATTTTCTTAATATATTTTTAGTAATTATGATACTGTCATTAACTGGTTTGTTTCGTTTTCAGTGCTGTTTCATATACTTAGTTCTGAAATTACTATGTTTCTCCGATAGTACGAAAGTATATCCAACATGAACGAGAATATAAGTTTCATGTATGACATGTTCAAGGGAAAATTTAATAACAGAGGGGTGTTTGTATTTTGGTCTATTATTGACAGTAAAACTACAAAACGTCAATCTACCTTTTAATAATCGAATTACTAATTGTGGTAATTTAAAAATATTTCAGAGCAAATTACTTTGACGAAGTCATGCAATGGCGAAGTATCGCTACTCGAATCACTTCCGACAAATTATTTTTTTCTTCATTTACATACAAATTTAAACTCAGTTTATTGTCTGTTTGTTTCTTAATTGTTCACTTTAATTGGCGCTGTTGTTCTCTCCCTTTCTGTGCAGGTTCCAATTGTTCCCGGTTCTAAATGAAGACAAGCAATCTGGCTTCCTTCACACTTGAATAAATTGATTACATCTGTATTTAGAAAATAACATCTATTTCAATAGGATTTATATTTTGAGAAAAAATATAATTTCATCGTAAAACGATGTTACTCCAGTTGTAATTTTACTTGATGGAAATAACGTAATAAAAATAGCAAAGATATTAAAACCATATAAACATGGACTTAAACAATAGCACTGCATCGTGGGATATAGGCTGAATTTAGTACAAATAATACTTCATTCCATACGAATTTACTCAAGCTTAATAAAGATCGGTATAAAAAAAAATACCGATTGAATTTTCGTAAAATATTTTGAAAACTTGTTGCTGTTCATGACGATCTGGTTGTTAATTATTTGTTATACTTTGATATTACTTACGACCAGGCGTTTTGTTAACTAAAGGTTGTTAAATTAACAAAATGTAGTTAACAAAAAGTCTGGTCCCAAGTAATAACAAAGTGTAATAAGTAGTTAAAATATTTATTAAAAAACGTATTGAAATGACTTTCTAATATGAAATTACAAAATATTTAGGTTAAAAATTTTATATTAAAACGCATATAAAGTGAACATTAGGATGCATTATTTTAAATGTAAATTAATGCAATGAAATGCACCGTAATTACCTTGAATAATGATTTTAAAATATTTTTTTCCCATAAAAATACTTTCTGAAATCAGTTGAAATCTACACATTTGTAACTTACATTAAAGAAGAAAAACTTACATGAAATTTATATATATATTTACAGATAGATAGATTTTAATTTGAACGTGATGCTCGTTAAGGAGTTAGAAAATAACGTCTTACAAAAAGCCTAAAATTTACTTTCTAGTATACCGTTATAGCTATATATCGATAGTAATCGATGGAAAAGACTGATATTTTTATGTATTTTGCTAAAGATAAAAAGTATATAATGTGGTGGGTTGAAAAGCTGTGATATTAGGCTCCTAATTACTAAGAAAATTGCAAACGCCTTTTCAATTACTTTTCTATTACATGCACTACACTGAGGCGGCGGCTCGATTCTTGCCGGTGAGTCCCTAAATACGTCAAGTTCCCAGGATGTACAATTTTTTAACAAAAAATTAAAAGTGAAAATTAAAGGGTTACTTTCAGTAATATAAACTTTCTACACTGTTACTTTAAATGGTATTTTTGAAAATGTACTTTCTGATGTCAGAATTTATATAAGTATATTCATTTCAGTAGAGAAGTGTACCAAAGGCAAATAGGTTTCATCATTGCTTTAAATAAAACTGAGAAAAATAGTGTCTAAAGTTAACAATGAGAAAGTGTTAACATTCCTTATATTTTCTGTTTAATATAAATATGGGTTTGTCCGAGTGATGTTATATTTATTTCTCAAATGTGAATTTAAATAATATTGCACTCTATTTAAAAAACTTAATATTTACATTAGAAACAGCTTTCACCAAATATAGTAGAGTTTCGAAAATCCGAGTCTCGATTTTCCAAGCTTCTGTTAAATTCCAGCCTTTTTCTATTTCAGCATATTTTATCTTTTTGTAAGGAAATGAGTCGGACGTCCAAGAAATGTTTATAGCTATAAAGAAAATGAACCGGGAGTTCAAGAAATATTTTTATCAAGACGTCATGCAAAGGAAATGAGTCAGGCTTCCAATAAATATTTATATCAATACGTTGATTTTCATTCTGTTGTGTAATTCAATTCACTAATCTTCTATAGATTGGTGTATCCAAATTCATCAGTTGCGTCCGAATGCCTTTATCAGTTATGTTTAGATGTCTGACAGAAGGTCAATGGGTCATAAATATATATCTTTTTTTACGCTGTGAGTTTTGACAGTCGACAACTATCCCTTAGAAATCACAAATGTATACTCTTGTGCGTGACATGTCAGAAAATAAACTATCTTGAAGGAGACAAATCAATCTAACAAACAATGGTTAGCTGGACTGGTCTTTATTTTCGCTATTAATAAATCCAGATCGGGCACTCACCACATTGATCTGGATATGAGGGCTATTTTATCTAATGAACATGATCGTATTTCCGTGTAATCCAAATTTTCAGTAATCGAAGTGGTCTCGATCCCATTTACCTAGAATTATCGAGATTCTACTGTATGTATTTAATATTATTATAACGGCGTTTTCTCAGTTCTTCCAAATAATAGTTTGTTGCTGGCTGTTTGTCGAAATCCCATAACGTTTTACACCTCACTTACATATTTTTTTAATATTATTACAAAAACCCTTTAAATATAATGTATTTTCAATTGGTAGTTGCTGACAAGGTTTAGGCCCAAAATAAGATGTTTTTTTCTATTTATTACTAAAGAAAATGCATTATAAAGAGAAATAAAATTATTTAAAGCATAAATACTCGTTAAAAATAGGGAAAAATAAGACCATAATTTCAATGCAACATACATGAAAATGTGCATTTTCTACTATACATAGCATTAAGAATTTCGGAGAGAATATGTTTGGTTAAGCAAAATGATCGGGTTATAGTGGTTATCATCCAATAATTCGTTAGCTATAAAGTTATGACGTATAGCTTTACCCTTAGGTAAAAGCTCGTACGTTCTTAATTTATTAGCTTACGTGTTTACATATAGGAACCAGTTATTATTTTAACGTTGGGCGTTTAACATTTAACGTTGGAAAAAATAATTTGGAACAACTGTGTCTATGTTTTTATTATAAATAAATAAAACCTCTTAAACACAAAAACTCTTTATTTAAATCCTGATGTACATTTTGATTGCAGAGCAATCACCTTCAGGGGAAGACTAACTTTAACGTTGCTATTAACAAAGGAATGGGCAGCTTTACTTTATAAATAGTTTAGTTAATGTTAGCTTGCTTCATTACTCTTTGCTTAGACAAAGCTAACGCAACCGGATACTTTGTACATTTTATTAAATATATATAGTAATTAGATATAACAAATTAAAAGAAATCTTTAAAACTTACTTTAATTAGATGAGGTTTCTTTTGGGATAGTGAACTTTGACCCCTTTAGTTTGCGACATTTAAAATCACTTTATTCCTATTAAGAATGTATTTTCAAGTAACACATGTAAAAATGAAAAAAAATTAAATTTGGCGCAATTTTTACATATCATCAACTACTATATTTCAATTATTTATTCAATCTCAAAATATATTTATATTGCTTTGTCTGTTTTAAATTTTGACTTATATTTTTAATATTAAAAATTTCGTACAGTAATATTTTA
Organism: Prosapia bicincta; assembly: GCA_036971475.1. Taxonomy (NCBI): domain Eukaryota; kingdom Metazoa; phylum Arthropoda; class Insecta; order Hemiptera; family Cercopidae; genus Prosapia; species Prosapia bicincta. The sequence continues at coordinate 149,382,578 of JBAIZL010000003.1, read as the reverse complement.
GCTCGCTTGTGAGTTAAAGATACTGTACACTTACTTAAGTCTACAAGCTATTTAATATTTCGTACAGTAATACCTGAACTCGCTTCTAAGTTAAAGAGATTGCTGATACTGTACACTTACTAAAGTCTACAAGCTATTTAAAATTTAGTTCAGTCATACTTGAACTCAATTGTGAATTAAAGAGATTGCTGATACTGTACACTTACTTAAGTCTACAACTTATTTAATATTTAGTACTGTAATACTTGATCTGACTTGTCAGTTGAAGCGATTGCTGATACTGTAAACGTACCTAGGTCTACACGTTTTTTAATATTTAGTACTGTAATTTAGCTGGCTTTTGAGTTAAAGAGATTGCTGATACTGAAACGTACCTAGGTCTACACGTTTTTTAATATTTAGTACTGTAATACTTTAGCTGGCTTTTGAGTTAAAGAGATTGCTGATACTGTACACTTACTTAAGTCTACAAACTATTTAATATTTAGTACTGTAATACTTGATCTGACTTGTCAGTTGAAGCGATTTATGATACTGTAAACGTACCTAGGTCTACACGTTTTTTTAATATTTAGTACTGTAATATTTTAGCTGGCTTTTGAGTTAAATAGATTGCTGATACTGTAAACGTACCTAGGTCTACACGTTTTTTAATATTTAGTACTGTAATACTTTAGCTGGATTTTGAGTTAAAGAGATTGCTGATACTGTACACTTACTTAAGTCTACAACTTATTTAATATTTAGTACTGTAATACTTGATCTGACTTGTCAGTTGAAGCGATTGCTGATACTGTAAACGTACCTAGGTCTACACGTTTTTTAATATTTAGTACTGTAATTTAGCTGGCTTTTGAGTTAAAGAGATTGCTGATACTGAAACGTACCTAGGTCTACACGTTTTTTAATATTTAGTACTGTAATACTTTAGCTGGCTTTTGAGTTAAAGAGATTGCTGATACTGTACACTTACTTAAGTCTACAAACTATTTAATATTTAGTACTGTAATACTTGATCTGACTTGTCAGTTGAAGCGATTTATGATACTGTAAACGTACCTAGGTCTACACGTTTTTTTAATATTTAGTACTGTAATATTTTAGCTGGCTTTTGAGTTAAATAGATTGCTGATACTGTAAACGTACCTAGGTCTACACGTTTTTTAATATTTAGTACTGTAATACTTTAGCTGGATTTTGAGTTAAAGAGATTGCTGATACTGTACACTTACTTAAGTCTACAACTTATTTAATATTTAGTACTGTAATACTTGATCTGACTTGTCAGTTGAAGCGATTGCTGATACTGTAAACGTACCTAGGTCTACACGTTTTTTAATATTTAGTACTGTAATTTAGCTGGCTTTTGAGTTAAAGAGATTGCTGATACTGAAACGTACCTAGGTCTACACGTTTTTTAATATTTAGTACTGTAATACTTTAGCTGGCTTTTGAGTTAAAGAGATTGCTGATACTGTACACTTACTTAAGTCTACAAACTATTTAATATTTAGTACTGTAATACTTGATCTGACTTGTCAGTTGAAGCGATTTATGATACTGTAAACGTACCTAGGTCTACACGTTTTTTTAATATTTAGTACTGTAATATTTTAGCTGGCTTTTGAGTTAAATAGATTGCTGATACTGTAAACGTACCTAGGTCTACACGTTTTTTAACATTTAGTACTGTAATATTTTAGCTGGCTTTTGAGTTAAAGAGATTGATGATACTGAAACGTACCTAGGTCTACACGTTTTTTAATATTTAGTACTGTAATACTTTAGCTGGCTTTTGAGTTAAAGAGATTGCTGATACTGTACACTTACTTAAGTCTACAACCTGTTTAATATTTAGTACTGTAATACTTGATCTGACTTGTCAGTTGAAGCGATTTCTGCTACTGTAAACGTACCTAGGTCTACACGTTTTTTAATATTTAGTACTGTAATACTTTAGCTGGCTTTTGAGTTAAAGAGATTGCTGATACTGTACACTTACTAAAGTCTACAAGCTATTTAAAATTTAGTTCAGTCAAACTTGAACTCAATTGTTAATTAAAGAGATTGCTGATACTGTACATTTACTTAAGTCTACAACCTATTTAATATTTAGTACTGTAATACTTGATCTGACTTGTCAGTTGAAGCGATTTCTGCTACTGTAAACGTACCTAGGTCTACACGTTTTTTAATATTTAGTACTGTAATACTTTAGGTGGCTTTTGAGTTAAAGAGATTGCTGATACTGTACACTTACTTAAGTCTATAACCTATTTAATATTTAGTACTGTAATACTTGATCTGACTTGTCAGTTGAAGCGATTGCTGATACTGTAAATGTACCTAGGTCTACACGTTTTTTTAATATTTAGTACTGTAATACTTTAGCTGACTTTTGAGTTAAAGAGATTGCTGATACTGTACACTTACTTAAGTCTATAACCTATTTAATATTTAGTACTGTAATACTTGATCTGACTTGTCAGTTGAAGCGATTGCTGATACTGTAAATGTACCTAGGTCTACACGTTTTTTTAATATTTAGTACTGTAATACTTTAGCTGGCTTTTGAGTTAAAGAGATTGCTGATACTGTAAGCGTACCTAGGTCTACACGTTTTTTAATATTTAGTACTGTAATACTTTAGCTGGCTTTTGAGTTAAATAGATTGCTGATACTGTACACTTACTTAAGTCTATAACCTATTTAATATTTAGTACTGTAATACTTGATCTGACTTGTCAGTTGAAGCGATTGCTGATACTGTAAATGTACCTAGGTCTACACGTTTTTTTAATAATTAGTACTGTAATACTTTAGCTGGCTTTTGAGTTAAAGAGATTGCTGATACTGTAAGCGTACCTAGGTCTACACGTTTTTTAATATTTAGTACTGTAATACTTTAGCTGGCTATTGAGTTAAAGAGATTTCTTATACTGTATACTTACTTAAGTCTATAACCTATTTAATATTTAGTACTGTAATACTTGATCTGACTTGTCAGTTGAAGCGATTGCTGATACTGTAAATGTACCTAGGTCTACACGTTTTTTTAATATTTAGTACTGTAATACTTTAGCTGGCTTTTGAGTTAAAGAGATTGCTGATACTGTAAGCGTACCTAGGTCTACACGTTTTTTAATATTTAGTACTGTAATACTTTAGCTGGCTTTTGAGTTAAAGAGATTGCTGATACTGTACACTTACTTAAGTCTATAACCTATTTAATATTTAGTACTGTAATACTTGATCTGACTTGTCAGTTGAAGCGATTGCTGATACTGTAAATGTACCTAGGTCTACACGTTTTTTTAATATTTAGTACTGTAATACTTTAGCTGGCTTTTGAGTTAAAGAGATTGCTGATACTGTACACTTACTAAAGGCTACAAGCTATTTAAAATTTAATTCAGTCATACTTGAACTCAATTGTTAATTAAAGAGATTGCTGATACTGTACACTTACTTAAGTCTACAACCTATTTAATATTTAGTACTGTAATACTTGATCTGACTTGTCAGTTGAAGCGATTTCTGATACTGTAAACGTACCTAGGTCTACACGTTTTTTAATATTTAGTACTGTAATACTTGATCTGACTTGTCAGTTGAAGCGATTGCTGATACTGTAAACGTACCTAGGTCTACACGTTTTTTAATATTTAGTACTGTAATATTTTAGCTGGCTTTTGAGTTAAAGAGATTGCTGATACTGTAAACGTACCTAGGTCTACACGTTCTTTAATATTTAGTACTGTAATACTTTAGCTAGCTTTTGAGTTAAAGAGATTGCTGATACTGTACACTTACTAAAGTCTACAACCTATTTAATATTTAGTACTGTAATACTTGATCTGACTTGTCAGTTGAAGCGATTTCTGATACTGTAAACGTACCTAGGTCTACACGTTTTTTAATATTTAGTACTGTAATACTTGATCTGACTTGTCAGTTGAAGCGATTGCTGATACTGTAAACGTACCTAGGTCTACACGTTTTTTAATATTTAGTACTGTAATATTTTAGCTGGCTTTTGAGTTAAAGAGATTGCTGATACTGTAAACGTACCTAGGTCTACACGTTCTTTAATATTTAGTACTGTAATACTTTAGCTAGCTTTTGAGTTAAAGAGATTGCTGATACTGTACACCTACTTAAGTCTATAACCTATTTAATATTTAGTACTGTAATACTTGATCTGACTTGTCAGTTGAAGCGATTTCTGATACTGTAAACGTACCTAGGTCTACACGTTTTTTAATATTTAGTACTGTAATACTTTAGCTGGCTTTTGAGTTAAAGAGATTGCTGATACTGTACACTTACTAAAGTCTACAAGCTATTCAAAATTTAGTTCAGTCAAACTTGAACTCAATTGTTAATTAAAGAGATTGCTGATACTGTACACTTACTTAAGTCTACAACCTATTTAATATTTAGTACTGTAATACTTGATCTGACTTGTCAGTTGAAGCGATTTCTGCTACTGTAAACGTACCTAGGTCTACACGTTTTTTAATATCTAGTACTGTAATACTTTAGGTGGCTTTTGAGTTAAAGAGATTGCTGATACTGTACACTTACTTAAGTCTATAACCTATTTAATATTTAGTACTGTAATACTTGATCTGACTTGTCAGTTGAAGCGATTGCTGATACTGTAAATGTACCTAGGTCTACACGTTTTTTTAGTATTTAGTACTGTAATACTTTAGCTGACTTTTGAGTTAAAGAGATTGCTGATACTGTACACTTACTTAAGTCTATAACCTATTTAATATTTAGTACTGTAATACTTGATCTGACTTGTCAGTTGAATCGATTGCTGATACTGTAAATGTACCTAGGTCTACACGTTTTTTTAATATTTAGTACTGTAATACTTTAGCTGGCTTTTGAGTTAAAGAGATTGCTGATACTGTATACTTACTAAAGGCTACAAGCTATTTAAAATTTAGTTCAGTCATACTTGAACTCAATTGTTAATTAAAGAGATTGCTGATACTGTACACTTACTTAAGTCTACAACCTATTTAATATTTAGTACTGTAATACTTGATCTGACTTGTCAGTTGAAGCGATTTCTGCTACTGTAAACGTACCTAGGTCTACACGTTTTTTAATATTTAGTACTGTAATACTTGATCTGACTTGTCAGTTGAAGCGATTGCTGATACTGTAAACGTACCTAGGTCTACACGTTTTTTAATATTTAGTACTGTAATATTTTAGCTGGCTTTTGAGTTAAAGAGATTGCTGATACTGTAAACGTACCTAGGTCTACACGTTCTTTAATATTTAGTACTGTAATACTTTAGCTAGCTTTTGAGTTAAAGAGATTGCTGATACTGTACACTTACTAAAGTCTACAACCTATTTAATATTTAGTACTGTAATACTTGATCTGACTTGTCAGTTGAAGCGATTTCAGATACTGTAAACGTACCTAGGTCTACACGTTTTTTAATATTTAGTACTGTAATACTTGATCTGACTTGTCAGTTGAAGCGATTGCTGATACTGTAAACGTACCTAGGTCTACACGTTTTTTAATATTTAGTACTGTAATATTTTAGCTGGCTTTTGAGTGAAAGAGATTGCTGATACTGTAAACGTACCTAGGTCTACACGTTCTTTAATATTTAGTACTGTAATACTTTAGCTAGCTTTTGAGTTAAAGAGATTGCTGATACTGTACACCTACTTAAGTCTATAACCTATTTAATATTTAGTACTGTAATACTTGATCTGACTTGTCAGTTGAAGCGATTTCTGATACTGTAAACGTACCTAGGTCTACACGTTTTTTAACATTTAGTACTGTAATACTTTAGCTGGCTTTTGAGTTAAAGAGATTGCTGATACTGTACACTTACTTGAGTCTACAAGCTATTTAAAATTTAGTTCAGTCAAACTTGAACTCCATTGTTAATTAAAGAGATTGCTGATACTGTACACTTACTTAAGTCTACAACCTATTTAATATTTAGTACTGTAATACTTGATCTGACTTGTCAGTTGAAGCGATTTCTGCTACTGTAAACGTACCTAGGTCTACACGTTTTTTAATATTTAGTACTGTAATATTTTAGCTGGCTTTTGAGTTAAAGAGATTGCTGATACTGTAAACGTACCTAGGTCTACACGTTTTTTAATATTTAGTACTGTAATACTTTAGCTGGCTTTTGAGTTAAAGAGATTGCTGATACTGTACACTTACTAAAGTCTACAAGCTATTTAAAATTTAGTTCAGTCAACCTTGAACTCAATTGTTAATTAAAGAGATTGCTGATACTGTACACTTACTTAAGTCTACAACCTATTTAATATTTAGTACTGTAATACTTGATCTGACTTGTCAGTTGAAGCGATTTCTGCTACTGTAAACGTACCTAGGTCTACACGTTTTTTAATATTTAGTACTGTAATACTTTAGCTGGCTTTTGAGTTAAAGAGATTGCTGATACTGTACACTTACTAAAGTCTACAAGCTATTTAAAATTTAGTTCAGTCAAACTTGAACTCAATTGTTAATTAAAGAGATTGCTGATACTGTACACTTACTTAAGTCTACAACCTATTTAATATTTAGTACTGTAATACTTGATCTGACTTGTCAGTTGAAGCGATTTCTGCTACTGTAAACGTACCTAGGTCTACACGTTTTTTAATATTTAGTACTGTAATACTTCAGGTGGCTTTTGAGTTAAAGAGATTGCTGATACTGTACACTTACTTAAGTCTATAACCTATTTAATATTTAGTACTGTAATACTTGATCTGACTTGTCAGTTGTAGCGATTGCTGATACTGTAAATGTACCTAGGTCTACACGTTTTTTTAATATTTAGTACTGTAATACTTTAGCTGACTTTTGAGTTAAAGAGATTGCTGATACTGTACACTTACTTAAGTCTATAACCTATTTAATATTTAGTACTGTAATACTTGATCTGACTTGTCAGTTGAAGCGATTGCTGATACTGTAAATGTACCTAGGTCTACACGTTTTTTTAATATTTAGTACTGTAATACTTTAGCTGGCTTTTGAATTAAAGAGATTGCTGATACTGTACACTTACCTAAGTCTACAAGCTATTTAAAATATAGTACTGTAATACTTGAATTAGCTTGTGAGTTAAAGATATTCCTGATACTCTACACTTACTAAAGTCTACAAGCTATTTAAAATTTGGTTCAGTCATACTTGAACTCAATTGTTAATTAAAGAGATTGCTGATACTGTACACTTACTTAAGTCTACAACCTATTTAATATTTAGTACTGTAATACTTGATCTGACTTGTCAGTTGAAGCGATTTCTGCTACTGTAAACGTACCTAGGTCTACACGTTTTTTAATATTTAGTACTGTAATATTTTAGCCTGCTTTTGAGTTAAAGAGATTGCTGATACTGTAAACGTACCTAGGTCTACACGTTTTTTAATATTTAGTACTGTAATACTTTAGCTGGCTTTTGAGTTAAAGAGATTGCTGATACTGTACACTTACTAAAGTCTACAAGCTATTTAAAATTTAGTTCAGTCAACCTTGAACTCAATTGTTAATTAAAGAGATTGCTGATACTGTACACTTACTTAAGTCTACAACCTATTTAATATTTAGTACTGTAATACTTGATCTGACTTGTCAGTTGAAGCGATTTCTGCTACTGTAAACGTACCTAGGTCTACACGTTTTTTAATATTTAGTACTGTAATACTTTAGCTGGCTTTTGTGTTAAAGAGATTGCTGATACTGTACACTTACTAAAGTCTACAAGCTATTTAAAATTTAGTTCAGTCAACCTTGAACTCAATTGTTAATTAAAGAGATTGCTGATACTGTACACTTACTTAAGTCTACAACCTATTTAATATTTAGTACTGTAATACTTGATCTGACTTGTCAGTTGAAGCGATTTCTGCTACTGTAAACGTACCTAGGTCTACACGTTTTTTAATATTTAGTACTGTAATACTTCAGGTGGCTTTTGAGTTAAAGAGATTGCTGATACTGTACACTTATTTAAGTCTATAACCTATTTAATATTTAGTACTGTAATACTTGATCTGACTTGTCAGTTGAAGCGATTGCTGATACTGTAAATGTACCTAGGTCTACACGTTTTTTTAATATTTAGTACTGTAAACTTTAGCTGACTTTTGAGTTAAAGAGATTGCTGATACTGTACACTTACTTAAGTCTATAACCTATTTAATATTTAGTACTGTAATACTTGATCTGACTTGTCAGTTGAAGCGATTGCTGATACTGTAAATGTACCTAGGTCTACACGTTTTTTTAATATTTAGTACTGTAATACTTTAGCTGGCTTTTGAATTAAAGAGATTGCTGATACTGTACACGTACCTAAGTCTACAAGCTATTTAAAATATAGTACTGTAATACTTGAATTAGCTTGTGAGTTAAAGATATTCCTGATACTCTACACTTACTAAAGTCTACAAGCTATTTAAAATTTGGTTCAGTCATACTTGAACTCAATTGAGAATTAAAGAGATTGATGATACTGTAAACGTACCTAGGTCTACACGTTTTTTTAGTATTTAGTACTGTAATACTTTAGCTGGCTTTTGAGTTAAATAGATTGCTGATACTGTAAACGTACCTAGGTCTACACGTTTTTTAACATTTAGTACTGTAATAATTTACCTGGCTTTTGAGTTAAAGAGATTGCTGATACTGTACACTTACTTAAGTCTACAAGCTATTTAAAATTTAGTACTGTAATACTTGAATGAGCTTGTGAGTTAAAGATATTGCTGATACTCTACACTTACTTAAGTCTACAAGCTATTTAATTTTTAGTACTGTAATACTTGATCTGACTTGTCAGTTGAAGCGATTGCTTATATTGTAAATGTACCTAGGTCTACACGTTTTTTAATATTTAGTACTGTAATCATTTAGCTGGCTTTTGAGTTAAAGAGATTTGCTGATAATGTACACTTACTTAAGTCTACAAGCTATTTATTATTTAGTACTGTAATACTTGATCTGACTTGTCAGTTGAAGCGATTGCTGATACTGTAAATGTACCTAGATCTACACGTTTTTTAATATTTAGTACTGTAATACTTTAGCTGGCTTTTGAGTTAAAAAGATTGCTGATACTGTACCCTTACTTAAGTCTACAAGCTGTTTAATATTTAGTACTGTAATACTTGATCTGACTTGTCAGTTGAAGCGATTGCTGTTACTGTAAACGTACCTAGGTCTACACGTTTTTTAATATTTAGTACTGTAATACTTTAGCTGGCTTTTGAGTTAAATAGATTGCTGATACTGTAAACGTACCTAGGTCTACACGTTTTTTAATATTTAGTACTGTAATACTTTAGCTGGCTTTTGAGTTAAAGTGATTGCTGATACTGTACACTTACTTAAGTCTACAAGCTATTTAAAATTTAGTACTGTAATACTTGAATTAGTTTGTGAGTTAATGATATTGCTGATACTCTACACTTACTTATGTCTACAAGCTATTTAAAATTTAGCTCTTAAGTGACTCATACGCGTCCACTGTATAACCACAATCAGTACTGTAAATATGTTAATAGCCTTAAATCATATTATTTATCTATTGTTTAGTTAAGTAGACCAGGGGTTATGTATATATTTTAACATGAGATGGAAATATGATCCGGCATCCAGGCTAAAGCGACAAGAATAGTGATTAATATACCACGTTCAGGCTCGTAAAGTTTGTTCAGATTTTTTAATATCACAATTCCTTTACAAATAACACAGATAATATTTCACAGAGAACACAGGTAATTAATTCTTTTTAATTATGCATTCTGAGTTCGTAAATGAAAACCTTGACATGGTCGACGTATTAACCCGCCGATGGGTGCATTAAATAAGTAAATACCACTCTACGCAATTACAAATCTGCTTTTTAATAAATTTGTTTCTAAGTGGAGATGTATTTATTTAATCGTAATTTGTTTCGTATCGTAAATAAATATTTACTACTGAAGAATAATCTGAAATAAATGAAAAGAAGGAGGGAACGTGAGAGAAGCTGTAGCACGTCCCAAGTTTTTACTACCGACAACGCAACTGAAACAGTATCCCCTCTCGAGGAATAATTCAGCAGCCAAGCAACCTAGCGGCGCCCTAAACTATTTTGACCTGGTCATATAATATGGCTTCACCGCAGTCAATATGGTCTTCGCTAATAATTTATGTGCAGCGGGTTACACGCCACAAACTTTCTTCAAAGCTACTGCCTTCAAATAATACAATTAGTGTTGATATATTTCAAACAACGGGAAACCCACCTGGTATTTTTTTTCGCGAAAAGCACCATATATGTATTTTATAAGTAGTAATAAAAAATTACATATAGAATGTTTTAATACATTAAACATTTTCTAGAACAAATTTACAAATTATACACTGTTTTTTAAAGTAACAATTTCACATTAGCACACAATATTCTATTTTATTTATAAAATTAACCTTAGCGTATTGAAATAAATATGACCGCTAACTTTGAGGATTCTAATAAAAATCTCCTCTGCATTTACAAGTTTTAAAAAGTATGACCTCTGCCTTAGTACGTTTTATTAGACATGACATTAGTCTATGTTAATAGGCATGTCTTTTATGTTTGCGGGTTTTATTTAGCATGACCTCTGCCTTAACGTGATTTATTAAGAACTCTCTCTGCCTTTGCGGATTTCAATTAGAATGTCCTCAGCTTTAGTTTGTTTTAATTAACATGACCTTTGCGTTAGTCTGATTTAATAGGCATGCCCTCTGCCTTAATTAAATAAATACAAATAAATTGCAACGACCTAACATAGCCAAACCTATCTTGACCTACCATCGTAGGTAGGCTGTAAGATGTACTTTTATACAAATTTTAATTTTTAAAATGTATTTTCAATAGTAATTTTTTCCCGAAGTTATACTAAGTTTACAACGAACTTTTTGCAATGACCATTATTTGCCTATCGCACAATGGGTATGCCTATGTAGCAACCAAAACTAAACTCACATATATTTTGGTACACAATTTATTTTAATACAAGTACACGAGCTACTGCCATATAAATATCCTTGTTAGACGTGTAATTCATGATCAGACTAGCAGTAAAGAAATCCTAATACTATAGGCCGTGCTGTTATACACCAAATGTGTTAATTGTTTAAGAAAAATTGATAAGAGTAGAGATGCTGAGAGATAATATGTAGGCCCTTAGAGGTCGAGGGACAGCGCTGCTTTGGCCCTATACAGTGATGAAAGGGTTAAGGGCGATTAACCGTCATAGTGAAAATATACCCACTATATGAAGAGTTAAATCTATATGCTTTATTAAATACGTTTGAAGATAACCTTAGAAGAAGATAATGCTAGTCACCATAACATGCAATACGCTATAAGATTAGAGATGAATTCAAGTAATTTGTCGTCTTTGTTGAACGTCGCGTCGTCTGAGAACTAGCAGCGGACGTAAACCTCGAGCAACTGGTTTTGACAACCAATAATCCCTTTACAGGATGAAACGAGCTGTAACATAATTGTTGACGTAAGACTGCTGTTTTTGGCGTTTCTTCCCCTATCTCCCTTCTGTTATACTTCCCTCTGTCCATAATCCAACAGGTGCACAGTTCTGTTAAATCAAAAATCATTTAGGAATTGCTTTATACTGTGAAGGTAAAAACGTAAACACAAGCTCTTTATCAAATTTATTATATTATTTTAAAAATAAATACGCGACACATAAACAAATTTGTTTACTTTCATCGCAATCTATATCGAATAGAAAAACTGTAAAATAAAACTTATTTTGTAAACTAATACCTGCTAAACATTATGATATAGTACTTGTTGTTTTGTGAATTTGTGTTAATATAACAACTTAATGTTTGGCTTCTGAAGAAAATTCCAGTTTGAAATCGAAAAGTATATACATTCTTTTAAACTAGTTAAAAGCTGTTTCCAAGTTAACATTTAATGTAATTTGGCAATATCTAACAATTATAATTTAAAATAATTATTTTACTCTATTGTCTTGCAAAAAAATATAAATATGAATTAAGTTTAATGAATTTTACAAGATAATTATAATATCTGCGTCAATTTTTTATTGACGAAAAAGTTAATATAAAATTGAACCAATAACAGTTAATATAAAAAACTATGATGCAGAACATTAAATGTAAATGAGCATATTACACTTTTGCTATTACTTGCAACCAGACATTTATCTGCAAGTATTAGTAAACGTGTAATAAGTAATTAACAACCAGCTCGTCATGAACAGCGACAAGATTTCGATAGTAAATGAGGATATTTAGTAGTAATTACTAGTAATAGAAGATAGTAGTTAATTAGGTCAAATTTATTAAAGAACAAGCACTATCATAGGTATTATTATAAATAAATTTTCAAAGGTAAATATTTTAAAAGGAAATAGTTTTATATATAAATACTATTATAATTTCTACTAAGTATTTGATTAGGGAAATAAATACTTTATAATATCAAAATATTAATAATAATATTAAGAGATGGATCTTTTATGTTACACAATTTTTATCAAAGAAAATAAATTCACAAAAATATTAAACTAAATTAAAAATTGATATGTTTTTGTTTTCTATTTGGCTAGAGAATGCAAAAAGAATTAAATTTAAAAAAAAAAACGAATTTTCTTGTTTTATATTTTATAATATTTGTACTTTATAAAAGATTTAAGTCATTAACGTTTTAACACAAAAATCAGATTCTATTATTTCTAAAACATCCTATGTTGACAAATTAATGAAAACTATAGGCTTTCCAAGTAGTAGATTTAATGGTTGCCAAACCATATTTAAAATTCTTTAAAATTACAAATTAGTCTATGCTAATAAATAAAGGCCTAATGTAAGACGACAAGAACTCCCACTTGGGAATCATTGAATAAATAAATATATAGCTAGATAAAGAGCGAGTCGGTTTGTAAGTTATGCAGGATCATACTTACGACCTAACTGGAATCACTTCAGGAAACTAGCCAATGGTAAGATAGTATATATGTTTCAGTGTTTCATCTAATATGTAAGGGTTCGGCAGTGACACTAAACTGTCACATGAATATTGGCCTGCCTTGTTAACCAAATTCACTTTGAAATTACTCGTAGAAGGGATTTGGCCAATTAAGACACGTCATCATCTGACACGAGGCGAGTTGAATCGATAGGGTGGTTAAATGAGGGTTCATTGGTGTGTGTGTGTGTGTGTGTGTGTGTGTGTGTGTGTGTGTGTGTGTGTGTGTTGTGTGTGTGTGTGTGTGTGTGTGTGTGTGTGTGTGTGTGTTAGAGTGTGTGTTAGTGTGTGTGTGTGTGTGTGTGTGTGTGTGTGTGTGTGTGTGTGTGTGTGTGTGTGTGTGTGTGTGTGTGTGTGTGTGTGTGTGTGTGTGTGTAGTTGTGTGTGTATGTGTGTGTGTGTGTGTGTGTGTGTGTGTATGTGTGTGTGTGTGTGTGTGTGTGTGTGTGTGTGTGTGTGTGTGTGTGTGTGTGTGTGTGTGTGTGTGTGTGTGTGTATGTGTGTATGTGTGTGTATGTGTGTGTGTGTGTGTGTGTGTGTGTGTGTGTGTGTGTGTGTGTGTGTGTGTGTGTGTGTGTGTGTGTGTGTGTGTGTGTGTGTGTGTGTGTGTGTGGTGTGTGTGTGTGTGTGTGTTTGTGTGTGTGTGTGTGTTTGCGCGTGTGCATTTGTGTTTGTGTGTGTGTGTGTGTGTGTGTGTTTGGGCGTGTGTATTTGTGTTTGTGTGTGTGTGTGTGTGTGTGTGTGTGTGTTTGCGCGTGTGCATTTGTGTGTGTGTGTTTGCGCGTGTGCATTTGTGTGTGTGTGTGTGTGTGTATGTGTGTGTTTGGGCGTGTGTATTTGTGTGTGTGTGTGTGTGTGTGTGTGTGTGTGTGTGTTAATCCATAAATAAACAAGAAGGCTTACCTATTTTTTTTTAATAAATATATGCAAAGGCAAGAGATGAAACCAACAAGCTTCTACCCGTACCACAGTTTTGCATAGCATTATGGTTCCAACGAAGAATACTCTTTTCGCTGCAAGAAAGTATTCACAACTATTGTCATTATGTTTGGATTTAAACGCCAGGACAAGTAGTGTAAATCAATCCGCTTTCTTGGTTTTGTACCTTGTAAAACTTTACGACGAAGTATAACTATAAAATGGAGGATACATGTGTATTGATCTTTTCACTGACATACTTGGAGAAATGAACAAGAGACTAAAGTCAGAAGTTGGCGTGAAAGTAATCCTCGGCAAAACTTTACTACCCGTCTACGTATCAGTAAGGACGCTTTTATCACAACTTACATTACTTCTTCATTTAATGCAATGTTTATTACACAGTAGAGGTGTAAGCATAATTAAAAATTTATTGCGTTTTCAAACAAGTAAAACATACGGTTTCAAAGATAACAATAAATGTTTTTTGTGTAATTGGTAAATAAAATTGTTTTATTTAAACAAAAAATCTGTGTAAAAAGTTATTAAAAGTAGTAGAGACAAACCTGTTATGATTTAGCAAGCAATATATGGTGATAGAAAGCATTAAAAACGTTATTTGTAAAAACTATAGATATTAATAGATGACCAAATCTTTCCACTTAATTATAGTGCGGCTTCTATGAAAAGGAAAACATGAGTTGATATTTGACTATTGGACTATATAAAAAATGAAGAAGGTCGCGATATAATTGTCTTGAAGTGTGATGCTCACACTTCTGGAATAAGGATTATTGCTAGTAAAATAATTAAAAGCAACCATGGTTAATATTGTCCTCTCTCCGATGATTGGTGAAAAGTTTTCCTTTAAATTAAAACAAATAGTTAAAAGATGTTAAATGACAGCTAAAATATAGAACACAGTACTACAACGAGAGAAGACATTTTGTACCTGTAGTACACGATGGTAGCCTATGTACTCAGTGTCTAAATATGGTGCGACATTCTAAAAATACCACAACAGGTCTCTGATGAAATTAGAATTGATAATATAAAAAAGTTTTTTGCGCGTTTCTACCACACCAACAATCTTCGTGGTCTTTCTCGAACCAAACATTATTATATAAATATAATTAAAATAATACAAACATATTAAAATTAATAAAAAGAATATACAAAAACTATTTTAAATTTTCAAAAACTACACAAAAATCATGTTTTTGTTACATTTAATACATTTTTGACCAGTCAACATGAGTGAAATATAAAATATCTTAAAATTCAAAAATATTTATAAAGGAGGAAAACTCACGTAATGTAGATAAAAAAATTCTAAAAATTTCCCAACACGTTGTTACTTACGTTATACAAATTACCAATGGAAACGTGAAAGTTCAAGGTCTTGTTTAAGGAGTGCCTCGTGTACTGAAATCCTTCTAGTCGGCGTTTATTTTATGATTTTAAAAATCTTACCTCTCTCATTCATTCTGTTTTCTGCGAACTTCCCTTTTGTTCTCGTGGATTCAAACACTCGTCAATGTTTTGGGAATTTAATTAGGAACTTTTGAATTTTGTAGTCCATAAAGTTCAGTGAAACTTACGTAATCACTTTTACATTAGTTTATGAATATCCAAACTTTAATTTACTTTGAAAATTTGTAAAAGCTTACTGAGATAAAACGTTTTCGATCGCTTCATGACGATCTTCATCTGTGTCTAAATTTTCCGGTTTTAAAGGCAGGTTTTCGATCATACACAAAAAAAGGACCACATTTAAACACCAGAGAGCAACAAACAAACTCCTAGAATGGACTGATAAATGGAAAATCAAACTGAATGAAGTCAGTCCACATCAACTACACAAATAAGGTACTGAAAGATCCTCCGTTAATGGATGTTAACGAAATCACCATCCCTTATGAAAATAAAGCTAAATATCTAGGTATGAACCTAGATGCTAAACTAAGACGGAAACACCACATCAAGAAAAAGAAGGAGGAATTAAATATCAAATACCGTAAGCACTATTGGCTCTTGGGTGGAGATTCAAACCTCGCATTGGGAAATAAAATAAAAATCTACAATCATATGTTGAAACCAGTTTGGATGTGTGGCAGTCAACTGTGGGGATGTGCAAATGAATCTAATGTAAAAATTCTCAAGATTTTCCAAAATAAAATACAGAGAAATATGGCTAATGCCCCTTGGTATGTAAAAAACATGATATTCACCGATATCTAAATATTTCAACGATACCAGAAGAAAATAAGAAAATGGCCAAAAAACATGAAATGAGACTTCACCTTCATGCAAGTACAGTAGCTCTTCAACTTTTCTATAACCAGTAGATGGTTAGAAGATTGAAGAGAACAAACCATTTGAGTTAATGTAGTGTTGTGTTGTGCTGTGCTAGTTCTAATATAATATGTATTGACAATGTTCAGACAAGAACTAATGAGTCAATGCGCACTTTATTTATATCAGTATTTAGGTTAAGACAATGCAAGGAAAGTTAATGGTTGGTCTAATAAGATCAGATTTAATAGAGAAAAAATCTCAACACATAGAACAATATGATATTTACAAACAAACAAAAACTTCAAATACAAACATATTAAACGAACAAACGCAACACAAATCACACATACTCTTTGATATTATCGAAAACCTGCCTTTAAAACCGCCACCGCTTAACTAACAACTTTAAGCGGAAAATTTAGACACTGATGAAGATCAACACGGAGCGATCGAAAACGTTCTGTCTCAGTAGTCTTTTACAAATTAACAAAATTAATAAAGTTCGGATAATCATAAACTAATGTAAAAGTGATAGTTAATAAAGAAGTTAATTGTTATAAAATATTCTAAGCTATTTATTTAAACCCAGTTTTTACGGAAATCTTCCCAACCACACACTGTGACAAATAAAATAGCTCTAAGGCAATAAAGTTTCAAGCTAGTAGCTGTAACACACATTTCTTCCATAAACTCAATTTATATATATGATTTTTGAGAATATAGTATTACAGTGTTAATACTGATTTTTGGGATAGAATATTAGTACGCACAGTTCCCCAGTGATAGTTGGTACGTTCTAATGTGCGTTTGCTATTTGTAGACAAGGAACCAGTTCCGAAGCCTGTTTCAGTGCCAGGATTTTTTTTTTGTTCGTTTACTACAATTATTTATTATAATATAAATAATTCATGTTACACTCGTACAGATTTGATAATAGAAATAGACGACTGTTTTGTCAGACAAGTATAATATTTTATACTGCTAGGGTGACGTTTCGATAGCTAGATCGTTGTCATCATCAGGTCGTTTGGATGTGGAAATAGTATATTTTCCTTGTAGTTGCATATAAGATGTCGTTCTACATAACATTCACGTCCATATGTTTCACTAATATAGTCAAGAAAACTTGAATGGCTATAAGAATAAAATATATTATACTAGACTCGCAAAGCTTCTGTCTTATATATATTGTTATAATAACATAAATTCAATTTCATACACGTATATTTCATTTTTCATAACAAATGGTGATTTTAAAACTAAGTTTCTATTTTACGAACCTTCGGTTTTTCTGAAGAATAAATGTAAAAACATTTATGAAAAACTCAATTTATTAGAAAATGTTTTTGGACTCACTGCGCAATCTACGTCAGTAGCATAAGCATAGACAGTGTCTCTCATTATCTAATTCTTGGCTTAGCAAAGAGTTTCCCGTGTAAATACCCACGGGTAGATCTGCCCGTATACACCACTACTCATCCTTAAGACATGCTTTACTATCTGCTCGATGCTATAACTCTCCCAGGGGCCAATAGTATGTCATTTCCTTATTCCTAGATAATTACACGTATGCTTTTTATGCTTCTCTTTTCAGGTAGACATCTCAATATCTATAAATAACTGGTTTATATCAAGAATGCGACCCTGAACACAGAATGTTATGAACCCCTCTATATCGACTAAGGTGCTTTATATTCTTCCCCTAATCCTATCTATGTTTACACGTCGTTCCCATCCCTTAATATATATATATAAAAAATATTTCGAAAATAAGAATACTTTTAATGTATAAATATATTCATTAAAAGTATTCTTTTTTTTGAAATATTTTTAATTTATTAACTACATTAATATATATATATATATATATATATATATATATATATATATATATATATAATATGGTGATATGTTTTCTTATATATATATATATATATATATATATATATATATATATATATCGCAATATGTATTCTTGTGTATTAATAAGGAATTAAGTTAAAATACAAATACAATATTTATAATTGAATTTACAAATTGTAAATTCAATTATAATTCTTGTATTTGTATTTTGACTTAGTTCCTTATATATATATATATATATATATATATATATATATATATATATATATATATATATACTGATACGCATTCCTTCGCGGATAGAAAAATATGATGAATAGTTATTATCTGGAGTACATCCGTTCATTCTGCAGTGCATAAAATCCCAGTTCCGACGTTTCGCTAGAATCTCATCTAGCATTGACGAGGTGAACCCCCACACAACAATTGTCTCGCTCTTCAACTGTTGGGTTGACCTCGTCAATGCTAGATGAGATTCTAGCGAAACGTCGGAACTGGGATTTTATGCTCTGCAGAATGATCGGATGTACTCCAGATAATAACTATTCATCCTAATCATCATCATATATATAAGTTATGTGAACGAATAATGTGAACGTGACTAAATACAAGGCTTACTAGAGTAGATTCCTGCTTACCCAGATTTTGTATTGTGCAGCTGATAAAATAGCTTTAGCTTCAGTGTGTAGCAAACTCTTGAAGAGTACAGTTGTAGGCACTCCAACTGAATGCATATGAGTTGAATCTTTGTTAAGTAAAAATTAATGTAATAATTTCAAAGTTAATTTGTTCTTAATTAATAAACGTTTTAAAAATAAAATTATTTTTAAAAACCTTTTGAGCTTAACAACACACGTAACTGGCGCAGTCGGTAGGACCCCTCAAGGAAGTTAGTGAACGTAGGTTTTAGTAGTACGTAGTACTACTAAACGTAGGTTTTAGTGAACGTAGTAACGTCCGTCGGTTTTAACCGTTAATTGAGGAACAACTCTGCTGCAGAGTGAATATCTGCAACAATTTAATAGAGTGTATATCTATTACCAACACGATAGAACATTGTGACAGAAATGTTTTAGTGATTCTGAATAGTGCAATACAAAAAAGTGCAGCGTTACAATATACGTAATGAGCAAAGTATTTAGGATTATACTGTAAATAAATCCTAGGAAATACTATTAAGTAAAATATTGTTATATTTTCACTATATATTAATATTTGTTTTGAAATTAAATATAAAAGGAAAATGGCTACTCCAACTTTAAAGAAGGAATTCTTAGATATGATACCAGAATTATCGGAAGAGCCTATAATGCTAAATAGATTTGTCACAATTTGTGATAAAATAGTAAGTAAATTCTTTTTTGCTAATAATCCTGATGACTTTCAAAATGAATATTTGATGTCCTCAATCTTAGCAAAACTAAAGGGACAAGCTTTAGAGTTAGTTGTAAGTTCAAACAGTTATAACGGTTTAGATGTTAGGATAATTCTTTTTAACTAGTTTCCTAGATAAAAGAGATTGTTTTACATTAAATCTTGAAATGGCAGAGCTAAAGCAGGAAGTAAGTGAATCTCCTTTTAAATTTTATGAAAGGATACAAAAATAATTATATTTACAAATAGCATATTGTATTAATAAAGAAGCAGTTAAAGCTATTGATACAATGTGTGAATATGTTCAAAAATTAGCGTTAAGAGTTTTGTTAAGAGGTCTTCAAGAACCACTAGGGTCTGTATTGAGAACTAAAAACCCCCACAACACTCGCAGAAGCTTTACATATGCTAACTAACGGTATTTAGTTTAAAAATAATAAAATGTTTACACAACCGAAAAAACAATCAGTTTTTCAGAAAGGTATTATACCGTAAGAAAACCAATTCAACCGGAGAGTAATTATCACCAAATACCTAAACAAACTTACCAACAGCCAAATCCTTTCTATAAACCACCTTTTGCTAGCCATGGCCAACCTCAAAGAGGACAAGTAATGAATAATAGTAAACCTCATTACCCTCAGAATAAGAGTTATCAACCCACCCCTATGAGCATATCAACTAGACAGACAGACAAGTCTTCTAGACAAAGTACTAAACTTTATCAAATGATGGGGCAAAAGAGCTGAAGACGGCGAATGTTCAATGTACCAAATTAACGAACAAGAAACATTCGCTTCTGACAAAACTTCCGAAAAGGACGAGTTTTTTTTGGTGCGGTCTCTGAGCACCAAAACTTACCTGAAGACTAAGATGAAACTGAAGAGACCATTCAAACCGATCAAAATAATTTTTTAGGTTATACAAGCCTCGGAACCAGTTTTCCATAATGTATTTGCTATGTGAAAATAATGAATTACCTTTCATATATGACGCAAATATTAAATTAAAAATATTAATTGATACAGGTAGTACTCGATCGTTTATACGAAAATCACTAGGTTGGAAAAATTTTGTGTAAGAAACATGTGTAAGAAAAGAGCCGTTTGAAGTAATCACTGCAAACGGTACTTCAAAGGAAGATTTTTCCTGCAAAATACTCCTGTTTTCTAGAAAGTCAATTAAATTTTCCTTATTTTATTTTCATCAGAGTTTCGACCTATTACTGGGTCTGGATAATATAAAAGATTTAGGAATAAGAATAGACTTTGTAAACAATAAACTACTACTTTGTGGTGAAGAAATCCCTATTCAGTATTATAATACATCAAAAGGAAAGTGTGATAAAACAGACAACACTTCAGTAAAACAAGAACAATTGAGTTATGGACTTTGTAAACAATAAACTACCAATTTGTGGTGAAGAAATCCCTATTCAGTATTATAATACATCAAAAGGAAAGTATGATAAAACAGACAACACTTCAGTAAAACAAGAACAATTGAGTTATGGACTTTGTAAACAATAAACTACCACTTTGTGGTGAAGAAATCCCTATTCAGTATTATAATACATCAAAATGAAAGTGTGATAAAACAGACACTTCAGTAAAACAAGAACAATTGAGTTATGGACTTTGTAAACAATAAACTACCAATTTGTGGTGAAGAAATCCCTATTCAGTATTATAATACATCAAAAGGAAAGTGTGATAAAACAGACAACACTTCAGTAAAACAAGAACAATTGAGTTATGGACTTTGTAAAAAATAAACCACTACTTTGTGGTGAAGAAATCCCTATTCAGTATTATATTACATCAAAAGGAAAGTGTGATAAAACAGACAACACTTCAGTAAAACAAGAACAATTGAGTTATGGACTTTGTAAACAATAAACTACCACTTTGTGGTGAAAAAATCCCTATTCAGTATTTTAATACATCAAAAGTAAAGTGTGATAAAACAGGCAACACTTCAGTAAAACAAGAACAATTGAGTTATGGACTTTGTAAACAATAAACTACCACTTTGTGGTGAAGAAATCCCTATTCAGTATTATAATACATCAAAAGGAAAGTGTGATAAAACAGACAACACTTCAGTAAAACAAGAACAATTGAGTTATGTTATACAAGCCCACACTAGCCAAATAGTTAAGGTTAAAGTATAATTTATTAATAATGGAGAAGGACTCCTATCATACAAGCACTTAAATGGGTTAGAAATTCCACAGTGCATAGTTTTAGTGCATAAAGGTGAGGCCTTTTGCCATATTGTAATTAACACAGAAGAAAATATAAAAATAACAATAAATGCAGCACTATAATTAATACCTTAAAAAGATTACAATGTTCTTGAACCTAATGCAAATCAAACAAACGCTAATTTTAATATGTTAGGTTATAAACAAAAAAAAATCAACAGGAAAAAATTTAGATTCATCAAAATTTAGAGTAAAACACATGAATTTAGAGAGAAAACCCGTTATAAGAAATTTAATAGATGAATTTGCAGATATATTTCATATTGATGGAAACGACTTGACTTTCGCCAATCAAGTAAAACATGTTATTAGGACTACAGACGAAATTTCCGTATATTCTAGAAATTATAGATATCCAGAAATTTACAAACATGAAATTAATAAAAAAAACAGAAGACATGCTTAAACAGGGAATGATTAAACCTTCTCAATCTCCATGGAACTCTCCGGTCTGGTATGTACCAAAAAACAGGGCCCTTCTGGTAAAAGGAAATTTCGATAAGTGATAGATTTTAGAGGCTTAAAAAAACAATCGATGATAAATTTCCCTTGCCAAACATAACTGACATTTTAGACAAATTAGGACAATCTCAGTATTTCATAGCTTTAGACCTAGCCTCAGGATTTCATCAAGTAGATGGACCCACGTAGCGTAGAAAAAACAGCATTTTCAACGGAAACGGGTCATTTAGATTTTTTAAGAATGCCCTTTGGCCTAAAAAATATCCCACCTACGTTTCAAAGGATTATGAATAATAATCTGAGAGGAATTCAAAATGAAACGTGTCTAGTTTATTTGGACGACATTATAATTTATTCAACTAGCCTTCAAGAACATATTGAACGACTTAGGAAAGTGTTTGACAGATTACGCAATGCCAACTTTAAAGTACAGCTGGACAAAACGGAATTTTTGAGAAAGTAAGTTGCTTATTTAGGACATATAGTTACGCCGTATGGAGTAAAACCCAATTTCGAAAAAATAAGAGCAATCATCAACTATTCAATACCAACGAATACCAATCAAATTAACGAATTTTTAGGACTATTAGGATATTACCGAAAATTCATTCAAAACTTCGCAAAAAACAAAACCTTTTACTAACTGTTTAAAAAAAATTCAAATACTGATATTAATAACCCTGACTTTATAGACTGTTTCGAAACATATAACAAACTATACAAAAATATTTTGACTAATGAACCACTTTTACAATACCCGGACTTCGAAAACAAATTCATTCTAACAACAGACGAAAGCAATTATGTATAAGAGCAATTTTAAGTCAAGACAAAAACGGAAAGGACCTTCCCATAGCGTATGCCAGCAGAACTTTGAATAACAGTGAAATTAACTACTCTGCAATTGAGAAAGAACTATTAGTGATTGTATGGGCAACAAAATATTTCAGGCCTTATTTATTTGGGAGAAAATTTAAAATTTATTCGGATCATAAGCCTTTATAATGGTTATTTTCTGTTAAAGAACCAAATTCCAAACTTTTAAGATGGCGACTAAAACTAGAAGAATATGATTACGAAATTATATATAAAAAAGGTAAATTAAATCAAAACGCGAATGCTCCATCGAGAATACAATTGAATGTTACCGATAAAATGTCAACAAACTCTCAACATACTGTAGAGGAGGACTTGCAAATGCCTTCGACTGATTTACTCCAACGTTACTTCCCGGAATTAGATGAAAACCAGTCCATAATAGTCAACAGTGATATAGAAGAAGACGACGCCGACAATCAAGAAGATATCAATGAAGAAAGTAACCAGACAGTTCACTCCAATTTTGAAGGAAACACTCAGATAGAAATACCAATTTCCGACGAGCCATTGTAAACTTTGGCAAAAATCAAATATTTTTATTTCTAGTAAAGTATGAACCTAAAAAAGTGAAAATAATAAACATATTTGGAATTTCAAAAATGCGTTTAATAGTTGAAATATCGGAAAATAATCTGAATAATGACATAGTTAACTTCGTAAAATCATATTTGACACCTAAAGTAAAATATACCCTATATTTTGAAGATGACTTTTATGAGAGATTTGCATCATGCATAGCTAAAAACTTTAAACAATCTGAACTAAATTTAGTTAAGTGTAACAACAAATTATTGGGTTTAACTTCTGAAGAAGAAATGCTGGAAATAATAAATAATTATCACGTTAGCAAAACTAATCATCGCGGAATACAAGAAACTTATGCACAAATTAAACGTAGATGTTAATGGCCCAACATAAAAGGATACATTCAAAATTTTATCAACCAATGTGAAATATGCCAAAAAACTAAATACGACAGAATCCCTTTAAAACTAGAAATGAATCTTACACCAACGCCAACAAAGCCTTTGCAAAAAGTACACGTGGACAGCAAATCACTAGAAAAAATCGCTTTGTAAACATAGTAGACGCCTTCTCGCGTTATGCACAGATGTACCGTGTGGGCAGTGACAAGCAACAGAAGTTGCTGATAAGCTACTAGATTACTTCAGACACTATAGTGTGCCTGCAGTAACAATATCAGACAATGGCACGAAATTTAACAATAGAGTTGCAAAAGAAATATTGAATCTGCATAAAATTAAAATATATTTTATAAGTACAGAAAACCCCCAATCAAATTGATTATGTGAAAGAGTTCATTTCACGATAGTAGAACACATAAGACTTTTAAATAACCAAATCGAGGTCAAAAGGGACAATATAATTAAGAAAGTGAAATATGCTATAATAGCATACATTCAGTTACTAAATTAACACCGTGTGAAGTTTTTTTGGTCACATAAACTCGAACACCCTACTGGATGTAGATGTAGAAAACCAGTTTGCAAACTACTACGTTTTAAGCCATAGAGAGAAAACAAAAGCACTGTATGAAATTAAGGATTTTGGACACAAGAAATATAAACAAGGAATCACTTCCAGATATTCCAACTGAAGTTTATGTAAAAACAATACAAAATCAGGGTAAGACAAAAAATAAATATAGCAATGAAGAAATATATTCAGTTAATAAAAAAAAGAAAACCCGGTAAAATAAAGCCTAGACATCATAACACAAAAGAAATAAATACATTTGTCAAAAACTAAAAGGCCTAGGAAGATAATAAATATAACTAATAATCAAAATCTTTTTCCAGGTCCCTTCTGTTCGTCCTTGCCACAGCCAAATTAGAAACCTCGTACCATATTTTTCCCTTTGTCCACAATTTTAATGTAAGAAATTTTATTAATCATTTAAACGACATTAATTCCTATTATTATGATGTATTACAAACATTTGAAATTAACTTCTGGAATTGTAACGGTAGCCTAAATGGTAATGAATATGTAACATATAATGGTAATAAAATTAGAGAATATGATTAATGATAATTGTAAATTAGATTCTGAAAAATTGTATATTTTAGAAACTTACCTATTGTTGAATATATTTATTTTAAATTGTATAAATTGAATTCTATGTCTACAAAATATGAAGAAGTTTATGTAACAATAATACCAACAGTAAGGTACATGTTAGTATCTAATTCTGTAATTTTATGTTTAGACAGTAATTGTAATGGTAAAATAGATTTCAAATACTTTTGCTCATCTGACCTTTTTAACGCACCACAAATTGGATTGTAAAACGTCCATCATTAGAAATAATAACGTCAACTACGAGTATACAGCATTGGAAGTCCCGGACAACATAATCAACTGGATCCCAGAGATCAACCATTACCTGACGATCTTCCCCAATAAAGAGGACTCCAACAGAGGACGAAACTTCTCCACCCCAGAAGTTTTAATTACGGATGGAGGAGTTATGTGAACGAATAATGCGAACTTGACTAAATATAATGCTTACTAGAGTAGATTCCTGCTTACGCAAATTCTGTATTGTGCATCTGGTAAAACATCTTTAGCTTCAGTGTGTAGCAAACCCTTAGAGTACAGTTGTAGGCACTCCAAATGAATGCATATCAGTTGAATTTTTGTTAAGTAAAAATTAATGTAATAATTTCAAATTTAAATTGTTCTTAATTAATAAAGGTTTATAAAAATAAAATTATTTTAAAAAAACCTTTTGAGCTTAACAACACACGTAACTTATATATATATATATATATATATATATATATATATATATATATATATATATATATGTCGGTCACTAATTTTATCTATCTGATTTACAACTAATCAAATAATTATAGAACTAATTGTTTCACTTGAAATAATAATAGTCATGCTATTGTTGTCCTGTCAGTAGATCGTCAGAACACAGGTTATTTCAGTCACTTCAACCTTTGATGCTTCCACTGCGACATTTAAATCTATAACAAAGATGTATGTTTCTTATTGTTCCAATTCTTTCTGTTATATTAACGGTACTATTGGACTTACGTTTATAAATGCTAATGGAGATTTATGATCCCAAAGTCCTTGCCCTAGTTGCTAAAATAATCATCATTTCCCAAAAATGGATTCCATAAACTGGTTTTGGCTATTATATCTTTAGCAGACCGGGATCTGTAAGCCTTTACTGTTAAAGTTCAATTTTAAACCATTTCTTTATACAATTTTTGTATTTTTTTTCCCAGTGTTCATGCAATATCTAGTTTGACACTAATGTCCGTTTGTGTACTTATTTCGTGTGCAATTTTAGTCATAAAAATGTTAATATCTTTTTACTCTGTTTTTACTTTCTCAGTTTTCTAACCTTTTGATACCATCCCATTCTTAAAATGCATCAGTATTAATATATGCCGACGATTCTCTCAATAAAATAGTTTTTTTTTACTTTTATAATTTTTGTATTACATATATTTTCTATTATCTAGTTTCAACCTTTTTTATGGTTCTAAATTCATAGGTTACCGGTTTAAGACATTTTCAAGCGCCTAGATTTCTTCCTAAGTATTTCAACTACCAGCAATCGTAAGAGGCCGAATGTCGGTTGTGCTGGGGTTTCTTTCAGTTAAGGTATGGCAAATTGCACACACGTTATTAGATTTGGCAAATGAATTTATCTTCTGATATGATATGTTGGTACCATTTTACTTATCTCGTAACCATTCACGGGTAGGGCTGTGTATTCATACGATGAATCTGTAACACCAGTCGTTGTTAATACGAATATATTTAAACCGGTCATAGATACCTTTAACCCTTTCTAACTGCACACAGAGCGTGTTTGTTGGAACAAAATTACGTCCACAACTGGGAGTTAATCCGATACATATAGTCTTAAAACACGTACTTCTCTAGTGATCAATCATTCGATATTTAACAATCCCCCAACGCAGGATGTGTCTATATTTCCCATTGGAATACAGGGAAACTTGAGTTTATTTGAAAATTGGCTAGTGTCAAGTATTTTTTTAAATCATTTTAAAATCCATTTTACTTCAAAAAACAAGTAATAGAAACAACAATTTTTCAAAGTCAATTCCTACTAATGACAACAGAGACAAATATTATTTTAGTTTCTTTTTATTAAATAATTACATAAAGTATATTACTTTAATAACATAACCTAAGCGTTAAAACATCTGTTCTACCACATAACCTATAACTGTATTAAGACTTATTTTAATCCAAATGTGGCCAAATAACTATATTGCATACCTTGCCCCTTTGGGAAAATGTTTTCTTCCATATAAAACTAAAATTATTTTTTAAAATATTAAATAAATTAATATTAAATAAATAAGTTGATATTAAAAATGACTTATGTTTTAACGATCTTTAATATATATTTAAAAAACCTTCATTGCTTCTTTTTCATTTAAAAAAAATTTTCATTAGTTTTATTTCAGTATTTTTGTGGTAATCTAGAAACAATGCTGTATTCTTTTTTCATAATAGCACTATTCAGAAGGTTTGGCTTTTAAAAATTATCTTATATTTTCTGGAATATATTAGTGCTTTCGTTTAGTGATTTTTTACATTTATTTTGCTAATTTTATTTTGATATTTGTTTCAACGAGTGGGTGAAACAAAACGTGTATTTTCATTAAAGTTGCTAAATAAGCATTAAAGTTGTCGTAGCAACAAAAGATTAAATGTGTTATAGCATTACCATAGATATCTTTGGGAACTTGGTTAGATATTTCCTACTATCGAAACACTATTTTCACTCTTCTTCACTGTCACGATCACTCAGAAACTTTTACTTCTATACCGGGGAGCACTTTCGCGTCAACACTTGCAAACCTTACTACCAAAATGTCTGGTAAATCCCAGCACAAATGCTTGCCCCTACTATTGATGCTGTTCTGTTCCTGCAAACTGTTCTGTTCCTGTCACGTGTGCAGCCCTTTTTCAGCACACCTGCAAATCCTATCTGTTTACATTCTAGTTTTAGTGTGGTCGCTACATATCTATTTAAGGGTTTTATCTGTATCAGATAATATATTAGACTGTCGTAGTACTTGAGTTGCAATGTCATCCTTGTGAAGTAAAATATTATTTTAATTTTAATTAGCGTAAACAGTGCTTGGTTTATTTAGAATTATTGTACATATAAGAAACCAATGTTCTGTATCTCTGACAAATTAGGAAAGTATTTGAGCAAGAGCCAGCTTGAAAGTATAGTTTTTCTGTCAAAACAGGATACCTCTCACACTCACAAAAAAGGAAACGACGAGACAAGCTTCGCCTACAATAATAGCTTTTAAATGCTTTAAAACCAAAACTGTCAGTATTACTTCTGTTTCCTTGTTTTACTTACAGCGTAAACAAAGCGAGCGCTGATGGGAGCTAAATGCTGAACACTTAGCAGCTGGCCTGACGTCAGAATTCAGCTTTTACACTTAGGGTCAGTTTCAGTTTAAGTGCAAGTACATTACCCACCTTTAGGAGTAATGTTTTTTTTTGTTCTTATAACAGAACATTTAGGTTTAAGTTATGCAAATGTATGGAAACACATTTACGTCATAGTTCCATTGGCATTTGGTTCCATTCCGTTTGTTGAATAGAAGCAATTAGTTCCTCTTAGAGAAGCTTTGCCCATTGTTTTCTTCAAGAGTGTTTCTGCAAAAGACCGGTTTTAATTACCACCCTCAAGTTACCAGACAAGTTTACAGTGTTTTAAGGCTTAGTTTCTGTTTCAATGGTAAATGTTTTCGGTTAAACCAATGAGCAGAGCTAATTATTGTTTCAAAACAAGGTTACGCGTGTATTCAAAGTTTGTATTTCAAATATGTAAACGTTAGCCGTAAAATTCGCTGTTGTGGATAAGTTTTCAGTTCGTAGAAAATATTTTTTGCATGAGTTTGGGGAAATAGTTCTTCATGGAAATGGGTAGTTAAAATATTAGTCTATAAAATAACTTTATGCCAATTAACGTGAGTGCTAAAGATAAAATGAAGACCAAAATATGAGGTTTGAAAAAAAATAGTACCGACATATTTTGTTCAATATATAGGTCTATAGTAATATATTGGTAGACTATACCAATATATACGCCTAAATATTAAACGCATAGCTATGATACCTCTACACACACACACACACACACACACACACACACACACACACACACACACACACACACACATACACACACACACACACACACACACACACACACACACACACACACACACACACACACACACACACACACACACACACACACACACACAAACACACACACATACACACACACACACACACACACACACACACACACACACACACATACACACACACACACACACACACACACACACACCACACACAAAGACACACACACACACACACACATACATATATATATATATATATATATATATATGTATATATATATATATATATATATATATATATATATATATATATATATATATAGAGAGAGAGAGAGAGAGAGAGAGAGAGAGAGAGAGAGAGAGAGGAGAGAGAGAGAGACAGAGACAGAGAGAGAGAGAGAGAGAGAGAGAGAGAGAGAGAGAGATGTTGTAAGTGTAAGCAATAAACAAAATTGACAAATTTTGTTTGTAAAAGATGTATAGTATTAAATTATTTGGTAGTGGAATATAAATACTTTTAATCTTAAAAATTATTAAAGGTTTAGTTTAAATAAAATTAAAGAACTCTAGTATCGTTAGGCCTATATGAACAGAATGAATTTGATCAACTGATAGAAATGGCAGAAGCTTATGATGAGAAAAGAATTTGAAAGCCTATAAAATTACATATTATATATTTGTTATGAAATTATTATATTAATAAACATTATATATATATATATATATATATATATATATATGTGTGTGTGTGTGTGTGTGTGTGTGTGTGTGTGTGTGTGTGTGTGTAAGTGTGTAGCGTAGGAGAGGTATGCCTAGTTCCATACGCGATCTTAATAGTGCAAGAAACGTAGAGGTAAAAAGACACATCAGACGAAAGAGGACAGGCAAAGTCTCTCAGGTGTAGTTTATATCCGTAACATTCCTTGCAAGGGAGGGGTCTAACTTCACCCCTATATAGTAAAGAACCGGCTTCATTTGGAGCGAGGTTTACGATTTCCACCAATCCGTCTGTCAGTCGGATTAGGGAGTCACCACCTTCCCAAAGGGATTTTCCGATTTGTTTTGTTTTTCACTTGTGACCTAAAAGTCATTTTGCTTTTGCAACGAGAAATCAAACCACGGTTCTAAACTTGGTTCTATTACTCGAAGGATTTTCGGTATCAAGAGAGCCAACCTTACACGCCGAGCATCTGCGATGCATTAACACCATGTTATATGGAGAGCTGAACCTACTCGCACAGCTCTAGCTTGAATCTAATAACTCGCGCTAACTCATGGTTAAAGTAAATTTAATAACAAAATATGCTGAGTCAAAACGTTTTCTTCTGTATTATGCAATGATTAAAATTAGTATTAATTATATATATATATATATATGAAAAGGAGAATGCGTGATATATTCGCTTAGTCATCACTGATGCAAAGAGCGACTCGATCGGTCAGTATTAACTCCCACAAAATGTAACGATTTATCAGTCCTTCCACTAATGATTGCAAACGCTACGTATTTCATTTAGTTTTTATTAAAATTAACATTATAAGCATAATTTAGTTATAGTGGACTTTTCATTTTTTAAATAAGATTTTTTTTTAAATTACTGAATGAAATTACTATCACACCTTGCTATACAAATATACGTTGTTATAGAAATATAAATA